>CM051026.1:15116426-15181426 GCA_027627225.1 Congeria kusceri | reverse complement strand
GAGTTTTAAACATTGATTAAAGGCCACTGGCCACTTCGGGTGAAGCCGAATTTCCAGGCAATATCATGCAAGACAACAAGGTTTCTAATTAACATTGTTGTGTATATAACTGTAACTCAAATATAATATATGATTCACAAATAACATGTCATATATTTATGGTTAATGACGACATAAGGAAGCAATGGTTGATGAAATTAAGAAGAGATGTCTGAAAACATTTCCAATGTGTGCACACACATATTATTTTATTTTTGAGGTATTTTGCACAATGCCAACCAAAAGATCAAGCTGTTTCAAACAAAATAAAAACAAACAACATGTTATTGATTTTAGAATAAAATTGTCGAATACTTAATATAATACAGCACTGTTCAGTGTCGTATTGAAACAAAATCACGATTTTTAGAACTCAAAGACAGCAACAAACTTTTCTAAATACGTCAAAACGATGATTATGCGTGATGGATACCTATCAAGAAGAAAGGGGCAGTTCAAAGTGTTTATGACTGTCGTGAGGAAATATTCTGCTCCAAGGAGATTACTCTTAAGGAAGCCCATTGCATCATTTCAACCCAAAACAAACTGGAAATCGTCATTTTATATTTACCTTTAGACCACATTTTTTGGAATAAAAAAATATATTTTGAAGGGTTGCTTCAATATAGATAAATCGGGTAAAATCTATCTGTTGATACTTTTGAACAAGAATGTTAAAACTATGAAGTATAATACATAATACCTGTTATCGATACCGCACAGGTAAGCGTTGAGTCATCATATTTCAAGCGGAATATCGGTTTTTAGCTCATCGTTTGTAGTTCTACAGTCCGAAAAAATAACCTAAATAGCGCGACAAAACGAAAAGATGAAATGACCAGTAGACCAAGGACTGAGTTGACCAAATATGGGTTTATATTTGAGTGGTAAATGTAAACAAACGGTTGCATAAACCATTCAATTTTTCTTCAAATCGTTGGACAAACAACCTTGAGCAAACTTATAGGCAGGGCGATCTATGGTCGTCTACTTGTAACTTTTACATGTGAACATATACACTAAAAATCTATTCGATATTGCGAATGCAGTGACCTCTTAACGATAAATGTCAAATATTTGCATCCGATTTTAAAATTGCATTCGCTTACATCAAACCGTACTAGTCATATGCAAAGTCAATACTTTATGACATTCAGATAGTATTGCGTCTCAAATTTAAGGCAATTTAGTTTTACTCATATCGATTTTACCCTCACACGCCGCTTTATAAAATATGTTAACATGTTAATATAATGTTCAAACATCTCATTTCAACACTGTTGCATCTGAATAGTGTCCGGTTATCTTACACCCTTTTAAAACAAGGTAAACGATCTGTAAACAACGCTGTCCTTTTACCGCCATCATAGTTTCGCGACTTCGACTTATGAAAGGGCGCCGACGTGCAGACACGATAAAACGATGCGCCAACACGATACACCGAAGCGACGAGACTATCCGTCAAAGTGTAGATACGATACGCCGACGCGATATAAACAAGGCTATCTCGTACGGTTTATTTCACATTCGGCTATAAAATTGGGTGAAGATACGACGAGACGCCCTTTCATTTCAGAGATCGAAATCACGCCGAGACGATACGCTGACGCGCCGAGACGATACGCCGACTCGCTGAAACCATGCGCCGAAGCGCCGAGACGACACGCCGAATCGCCGACACGATGCGGATTATGCAAGCAGTATGTTTGTTGATAGCATAGCTCAAATAGCAACCAAACGTTAAATGTGTTAAATACAGTTAAGAAAATGCCTAGAACTATGAACAATAATAAATTAGCATCGTGTTAAATAAACTCATCGATGATCTCAAGACATTAATCGAAACGCTTTTATATATAAATTTACGACTGTGTATGAGCGGTTGTATATTTACGCAATATGTTGTTTTTGTTGACTTTTGCTATGGTAAGCGTTCAAAGAACAAAATAAGTGGGAAACACACACATATATATATATATATATATATATATATATATATATATATATATATATATATATATATATATATATATATATATTAACATGATCAAGTTTAGTTAATCTTGTCTAAAATACAAATAAACATATATGCTATATTTCATAATCTACACACGTTTACTTTTTCAACATGTATTTACTATTCAACAAGCCGCTTTGTTATTTTGAATATATTGATACTTTTATGATGAGACAAAGCAGCTAAGAATACATTAAGATACACCGTGAACATAATGGATATTATTCTTCAAAGTCGTTTTACATAACTAACGGCTTTATGTGTGTCAGTAGTGGACTCGGAGGATTGAACTTTGTTATTTGTTGAATGTGTTTTTAGATACTTCCCTATATAATCTCCATACAAATGGTTATAAACTTTCAGTATTTTATTTAAGTATTGCTCACGCTTTCAACATGAGTATTTATAACATTTTTATCACGAATACGTGTATAATATACATGTGTTTTTAATTAAATTTGCTATAGAATGGTGCATATATTCTTCTGAAATTTATATACAAAACAGTAAATTTAAAATGTACATTCCACAGAAAGAACGGGTTGACTATCTGAATGATGAACAACAAGCACGGGACGATTGTGCAAGGCTGTCCAATGAGTATCTTCGACGTTTAGCAAACAGTATCAACAAAGAAATAAGACGCGTCTCAAAATATGCTAACATGACTCTTGATGAGATTTACAACAAAAGCCGTCTTCCGAAAGTAGCTCAAAAAGAAAACAGAATAAACATGTATGGGTTGTTAAAGAAAACATTAAACAGAACATAAAAAATGCGAAAAGACTGATGAAAATGTGAGGGCAATTGCATTTAAGGCTCATCATGCAATCAAAGACAAACAGAAAGCAAACCAGGACTACGAACTGGATGAAGAACGTACACAAAACTTATCATATGCATGTACATAGTTTGACTACACTATTTAGTTTGTATTCATTAATATGATTTAATTAATGCATACCACCATGCTTTAATATACCAAAATAAACTTATAAGCAATAATGAAGACGTGTCTTTTTGTTAATGCTTTAACGTGTACCGTATATATAATTGTATTGTTCTATTAGGCATACATTTAACGGTCTGGAACACAAACCAGTACGTATTAATTCTGAAATGTTCAAACGCATGTTATAGGATGCATGTTTTGCTCCATTTTTAAAAGCTTTTTTTTATCTTTTGAACAAAAATGAATAGCACCTAAACACTGTCATCCGTGCCAAAAACAACAACAATGCACCGAGTATTCAAATCAAAATGCAATTAATACACTGACAACGGATTGTGTTTTTTAGAGTTTCGCCGAGGTCTGATGCAGCATTACAATAATAAGTTTCGTGTGCTGTTGGTGTCCCTTGTGTACCCATGTAATGAACTAAGTGTCCATGAAATATACTTCTCTCCGAACACTATTTCTTACAGAAAAGAACACAATGAATCACAAATGAAGACATATATGCATGATGTATCTGCGCGATACATGTATGTTGCCAAAACAAACAGAACTGAAATTCGCACATACAAAGACATTCTATACGCGGTGATAAAATGAAACGAAGCATTTTCCTAACTGGTGAATCTGGTGCAGGTCAATCAATACTTGCTGCCACGTTGGTTCTCGATTGGTGTAACAACAGCCAAACGCCATCACATAATGCTGTAGAGCAATAATTTGATGACAATGAAACTCTGCAAGCGTTTAAAAGTGTCTTCCTTGCCGTATTGAAAGATTCCATCGGCCAACTTGAAGTTATGAAAATGATTCAGCAACAAATTATTGACAATATGTATTTACCTGGAGACCGGAGAAAGGCATACGACGTCCTTTAATATATTTTAGCAAACAAAATGTGTCTATTGATCCAAGACGGATTGAATGAATGGCAATATGAAACAGGAACATTGGTTCTGCCTTTGATGACACCCAGTCATTGTCAAGTAACCGTGTTAACTACAACACGTCCATGGCATTTGACTGACTAACAAATCAAATATCCCAAATGGAAAGTTTGTTCTTTCTGAGGGTATTGGAAAATCCATTCAAGCTCAGTGAGATGATAATGGATTGCCTAATTGAAGAAGATTTGAACAATGACCATGACTTATTCAAAACGTACGTACAAGACAGCAGATCTGAAATGTTGTCGACACCATCGTTGATTACGTTAATGGTATGCTTGTGGGTTGGCACAACACGATTTGAAAAGAAAAATCGTATACAAATTGCATTTGTTTGCTCGACAATCTTCTAGGAAAGACCAGCACCAAACTGCATTAGTTGCACACTTTTGCGAAATTGTGTATTTCTTCCTCGAGTTTTGATTCGTCAGTATGTCTGTATGAAAGCATATCTGGAACATTACAGTATGACGCATTCGCTGACATATACATGACGTTTTGTAAGTGTTCGCTTACATTGTATTACATTGTTCAAGTTGTCTGTGCTATTGTATTAAATCAAATACAGTTTGTTACCTGTCACATACCCCATCATATTTCGTTTGTTTTGTAAGTAACGCATCGATATTATTAGTTTGCAGGATATTCTGTATACTGCACGGACAATTTGTACATATAATCATTGAGCATTGTTTTAACATTGCATGGACAGTGAATGCACAGTTGTGTATACAGTAATAATGTATTTTCTAATTAAATGCAGCCAGAGCTCCTTCTTTTTAAACTAATTATTAGCATAATATTTTGTCAAAACAGCCAGTTTATATTATATTTATAAACACAGTGTGTATGTCATACATGCAAAATAACAAACATACATATATATTGTTGATTACATGTATTCAGGTACCATCTGACAACTAAAAATTGGGTATTATAAAGGTTGCGTCAAATACTTCATAACCTTTGTTAATACATGTGCATGTGTTGCACGTGCAATTTTTACTTAAATAAATGTGTTGACATTCGTTTCAGTTGGAATGAATTGTACACATTGCACCTGCATTTTTGCTGTAGTCAGGCCACATTTAATTTAACAAAACACAATCGGTTACCTATTTTGTATATATATTGTACATATAGATTTTAAATAGATATTGCGTGTTTTTATTAAAACTTTTGTATCGATAGTGTTTCCACTTGTGTTAGTACAATGCTCGGTAAGCATTCAATTAATGCATTTTGTTATATTCATGTTATCAGTTTTAATCTTTCTACTTTCTTCTTTTCTAAACGATTCTTACATCTATTGCAATGTTTTGTCCAAAAGTCTATATCAGATAAATAATGGAATGTATAATTTGTGCAAGTACGATCAAATACTTTTGATTATGCAAGATGCATTTTAGAACTCAAATTATGATATTCATATTAGGCATCAAATCCCTTGTAACCTTATAATGTGCGTGTGCATATTGTATATGCTTATTCTTAAAATTACCTGTCAGAAAAATTAGATGTGTATTGCACTTTTTTGTTTAAACTCAATTAAACTGTGGTTTGAATATTATGATATTGTGTTATTATATTAACCATTGTATCAACAGCGTGTGCATCTGTGTAACTACAATATTTAATTATTATATAGCCACTGCCAATCGTCCAGTTTCTGAAAATGATGATACCAATTTTAATGTAAGATACTAGATATTGGTGGCATAATTGCGACTAGTAACTGTATAGTTCTAGTTTGTTTTTGGATAATTATTATAAGCACTAGTAGGTATGAAGCACTTTGATGAACATAACACAATTGTAACGGTATATGAGATAAATTTAAACAGATGTCTGAACGTCATACTGGTGCGAGCAGAACAATGACCATATCACTAGTATTTTTGTTTCTCGATTCGTTGAACAAATGATGGTACACTAAATATATAAAATGAATTATCAATATAATGCAAATTCAATCTAATGCTTTAAGTTGCGGCGAATAATTTCAATTAGTATGGCATGTCATCTGAAAGCTGCTTAATAGAACTGAAGTTTGAATTAATTAAGTACCTGTATGTGTCCACTTATGTTTATGTATTACTGTATATGTGCATACGGTATTTTGTAAATAGCTGTTATATATAAATATAATGAAGTGTGTTACTGTGAATGTATTTGTGCATGATCGTATGTTTAAATAATAGTATTATGTTCTAATGTATGTTCAATCACTGAATGATGAAAATAAAGAGTATATATGTTTGACCTTTTATTAAACATAATTTAGAGTCCCTACAAAATTCATGTCATTCTTCTCTTTTTCTTACTATTTGTATAGTAGTGTATTTTTAACTGATCATTTGGACTATCGATAATTTCTAGCAGCCTTTTATTTTAAGTCAGATGGTTAGGACGTCACGATGTACAGTTTGCTATTTGATGCATTAATTCTTACTACTGTATTACATACGTTTATTTCCAGATGTACGGTACGGTTGGACGTGGCACAGTGAAATTATTAATCGTCGGTGACTTTTGAATTATGTTCGGAGGATGTACATAGATTTTTACACGTTTAATTCAATATTAGAGCCACACAGGAATATGTCGCGTTCTTGACATTCTTAATCGTCGACATACATTGTTTTTGCGTACTGATTCTGAAGTACACACAAATAATAACTTAAGATCATAAAGAACAAATATTTATGTATTTATACGATTAACTTGTTGTTTGGAAAACTGAAACACTTTTCAAACATTTGGTTTTGTACATGTGTAAGGTACAATCACAATTATATACACTGTCGTTCATATTTAATGTTGCGAACACCGTTATACTATATTGGCTATGAAAAGTAGGACATGCATTTATGTTGGACACTGAAGGACAAATTGCAATATATTATGTTGGACACTAAAATTGGAAATACATTTGCTTTTCAGTGCCACTTAACCCTTGTATTGACGTACGAGTGGTGTGTGCATCAACATTGGATGTTTCATGCAATGTTGGTAGCAGTGACAGCTCAAATTGTGTGACCCCCGTATAAATAATTTTTGCGGTTAGTGTGTGTTTCATATGCGGGTTTATAGGACATGTGTCACTTTCCGGGTACAATACTTCATTTATACCTACAACCCCCACCATTAAGCCACTTCATGAACAAATAACACATGTTATGACATGGCTATTAAATAGTATACATCACACGTTTTTGGTCTTTGCTTTTAAGCAACAAAGCAGTACCATCAGGTTTATTATTTAAAAAATCATATATATATTTGATTCGTATCCGTATTAAACACTATGTTATCAATTTTGATATGATACTAAGTAGTATTCGTCATTTACCTACCAGAAGCATTTACTAATATGTAAAAGAAATGCATAGCAGCCTAAAGCTAGCACTGTTGTCAATATTTATAAAATTGACGATTGTTTTATTATCTGTTAAGATTTTAAGCAAAAACAATTACTTTTAGCAACCATTGTTTATTTCAAAATATAGATAATAATTATAATACAGCGTCAAGTATTTTTAATTGTGTATGGTTTGTATGTACTACATTAATGTCATTTCCTGTGACATACTAGGGATAAATAGAGGAATATTTCACACTTAAATGACACACGTAACGATGGATTTCTTGGTTTTAATCATTTGTTCGTGTATTTCACTACAGACTTAGTCGATTAGTTTCATTTCCGGAATCTTACGATGCTTAGAACACGAAACGACTCTAAAACTGTTATGTTGTCTATGCAGAACATGATGTTCTTATGTTATGTATTATACCTCACCTGACTAGCCCATGTCCATTACCATATCCCCAAACAATGTGTAATGCAACATGCGTCAGTACACTCGCGTGGATTTAAAGATCTAACACAAGTTTCTCATAATACTATTGAACGATTGTGCATGTTTTTTTTACCTCAAAAGTCTTAATGCTGACGTAGATCAACTGCTTTTTACAATGAACATCCAGGAACAAGCATATGCCATTCCAAGTGAAGTATCTATACAAATGTACCTTGTTTACTTCATGCGAACCGTGCTTATCAAAAACGCGATTGTTTTCCAAATCGCCATATATAGTCAAATCGTATCTTTTAATTGGTTTTTAGTCACCAAAACCAGAATCCGAGTATCAGTATAGCCGTCCATAATACTTTTAGACATCGTCCATTCAATGTTTCTTTAATTGTGTGTTGAGTTGGTACCTAAAAACAAACTAACACTGCAGTTGTATTTAACTGTTGTATTGCGAAGGAACCAAATAGGTTTCATATCGATATCTTTTTGACATTTAATAGATGAAAATAATCTATCAGCCTACAGGTACCTACTGAGATACGAGGTCTCGTGGTAATCTAGCCTTAACAGTTTTAGATTACCTGTTTATGTTTAAAGGACAATGGACAGGATAAAACAAGTTACATTGCCAATGTGCACTTGCTTTTATTGCTCGGTATAATAAAATCATAAAAATGGTCTCAGTGGGAATCGAACCCGGGGTATCCGGATTAAAAGGCTATCGCCTTAACCACTCGGCCATTCCGACTTCTATAATTGTCCGTGTATTATTTATTTTATGTAAGTGTTGCACGTGGTGTCAACAGTTTAAAAAAAAACACAACAGAAAAACTCAACTTGCCTAATTTTGTTTGGTATGGACGCCTGAAAGCAGAATGGCATTTAACCACACATTGTTGTTTAAACATTGGGAATTTCAATTTGTATATATTGAGGTGTTAATTACTAAAGACATCTACACGTTTCAGTTGTCATTGTCCAAAGTCGATGTATGTGTAATGTTGTCATGATGACTTTGTTTAAAGATCCATATACCTTGAGTTGAAATCATTAAAATTTATTTTAAGTATTCTGTATTGTATTTTTTCCATATTTTCAGTATTTGTTGTACTACATAAATGCCAAACAAGAGGACGGTAGTTGACATGTGATTTGATGAATGCATTGCCTATTAGAAATTAACACTGTGTGTTAAGGCATTAACTTAACCTTATCAATACATTTATTTGGTTTTCTGATATATATTACACATTTGTGTTTTCATAAAAAAATATATTAAAAAAAGCCGTACGAAAAAACAGTCCCCTTTCAGCGCCTCAAACAAATGAGTGCGTGCGTGATGACGTCATCACCCGCGTGCTCCCGACACGGCCAGTAGTGCATTGTTTGTTTACATGGATATTATAATAAGGAATATACGGATTCTTTAAAAAAAACGTAATTGTTCGGTATAATAAAATAAATAGCACACCCCATTGAAGTGGATATTACCATTATCGGGTTGAAAGAAACGTTGTATCACCATGTATGCGTGTGATATTTACTTAATGTAAGCATTATCCACGAGAAACAGGTTTGTCACAAATACAGCACTCTGTGAAGTCATATGGAGGTATTGGATTGGACACTGACAGGTAATATTTTTAATTGTTAGTAGATACATATTTTGTATAACACCCACATGATAGTAAGCAAAACAACCCACGGTTGATCCCAAACTTGAACTGCACTTTAGTAATAATGCATTACCATGTGAAGTATTATGACTACTTGTTGCGTCAAACTTGGGTTTCCGCTCAATAGCTCGTGAAAGAATAAATATATTTTAATTAACCGTTATATATAGATAATTTATATCGAGATCTTGCACATGGGGTGGGTGGGGTCAAGCTCTAGATCACTGTTATTAAAAACAGAACAATAGTTTCCGCTCAATAAATTGAGACATTATAATAAAACTCCATGTCGAAGCCTCGCTTGGGATTGTATATTTGGTGGGTGAGGGAAAGGTGAAGGTCACAGTTACTTAAACAAATAAAACGGTTTCAACTCCATTACATGAGCACATGTGAAGAATCTTTACATGCAGATACCTTATATAGAGATCTTACTGGGGATTGCATATGGAAGGGTAGTGTCAAAGACAAGGTCACTGTTACTAAAAATATAAAAACAGATGTGTGCTCAACGGCTCACAAACGAATTGAGGTTGAATATTCTTAGCCATATCCGTACGATCTTCACCGTGCATTCTTTATTTTTGTACTTTTATTAATTTCGTTGGAAAAATGTTTTTTTATTAAATTTCCACGTTTCTTGATACTATGTGTTTGTATGTAAAAACGGACGTCAAATTCAATGTTGGGAACCTATACTTTTTAAATTGTGAGTATGTAAATACGTATTTTTAGTTTATATATGCTCATGCTAAACACGTTAATGGATTTATACCAGCTCTCCAGAACATAAACGAACACACTAACAAGACACAATATACAAGAACCTTTATTCTAAGTCTGTCTGTACATAGCAAGTAAATCATTAACTTTAATACAGCCATATATTAGTAACAATTATTCAATAATCACAAATTACCAAAATCATACGCAATATATCAATAAACATTAACATACAATATATGTATCAAATGGACTTGTTCACAGATTATCGCATGTATTGCAGTATGCCATTAAATGACTTAACTTGATAGATTAGAGCATCGTAACTAAAAGTCTAAATGCTCATGCAAAACACGTTAATGGATTTATACCAGCTCTCCAGAACATAAACGAACACACTAACAAGACACAATATACAAGAACCTTTATTCTAAGTCTGTCTGTACATAGCAAGTAAATCATTAACTTTAATACAGCCATATTAGTAACAATTATTCAATAATCACAAATTACCAAAATCATACGCAATATATCAATAAACATTAACATACAATATATGTATCAAATGGACTTGTTCACAGATTATCGCATGTATTGCAGTATGCCATTAAATGACTTAACTTGATAGATTAGAGCATCGTAACTAAAAGTCTAAATGCTCATGCTAAACACGTTAATGGATTTATACCAGCTCTCCAGAACATAAACGAACACACTAACAAGACACAATATACAAGAACCTTTATTCTAAGTCTGTCTGTACATAGCAAGTAAATCATTAACTTTAATACAGCCATATTAGTAACAATTATTCAATAATCACAAATTACCAAAATCATACGCAATATATCAATAAACATTAACATACAATATATGTATCAAATGGACTTGTTCACAGATTATCGCATGTATTGCAGTATGCCATTAAATGACTTAACTTGATAGATTAGAGCATCGTAACTAAAAGTCTAAAGTATAATAACAAGATTAGTATTTAGAAAAAAAAGGCAAAACACAAAAAGGTCTCAGTGGAATTCGAACCGGGGGTATTCGGATTAAAAGGCTATCGCCTTAACCACTCGGCCATTCCGACTTGTATATTTCACCGTGCATTATTTATTTTATGTAAGTGTTTTAAATTTTGGGTCGTTCAAGCTTATCCGCATACAGAAATTTAAAAGTAACACATGATATATCCAACGATGTTGTAAAGGCGTAGCGGCATTTATTCACGACCGCAGTCGACACATGTTGAGCATCAGGCCACTCAGGAACACACACACTGGTTTTTTTCTGTCAGAAGAAAATCTACTCTATGTTCATTCCACCATTTGATATTTATTTTTTCCTGGTTAAATATTGCGTTGTTCTTGAGTACTCTTGGAATTGTGTCGCCCTTGGCATGTCCGTTATCTTCTGGACAGCTGTTCCTTAACTAGGATGTTAATAATGTCGTCTCAAACGCAGCTACATAATTGTTGCTGAAACAATATCAACATAATACATTACATTTTTTATCTATAATTTGCATAAAGTTTAATCTATAAATATATATACATACATATACACATACATAAACATACAAACATATACATACATATATCCAAACATATACACACATACATACGCATATATATATATCAACATCTCAACTTCTCAACATAGATCCCGCGGATCTTTACTATATATACAACACATCCACACGTTGATACACAAACATCCCACATCGCGAAACAACCGTGCATCACATAATTCACATCACCATCTGTACAAATCCCATGGATGTTTACTATATAACAACACATCCAGACATTGATTTAAAAAAACACATCACGAGACAACCATGTGTCACATAATTAACATCAACATCTCCACACAGAGCCCATGGATCCGTTCTATATAACATAAACATCAAAACATATATACACCAAATCTCACATCTCGAGACAACCATGTATCACATAATTGACATCAGCATATCTCGAGACAACCGTGTGTCACATAATTCACATCAATATCTTAACACCGATCCCGTGGATCATTATATACACCACATCAATACATTGACACACAACAATCTCAAATGGCGAAACAACCGTGTATCAAATAGTTAACATAAACATCTCAACACAGATCCCGCGGATCTTAACTATATACACAACACATCCAGACTTGATACACAAAATCTCACATCTCGAGACAACCGTGTATGACATAATTTACATCAATATCTCAACATAGAACCAACCGTGCGTCACATAACTCACACAATCAGCTCAATGCAGACCACAGCGGCTCCTTTTACATACAAAACAAAGTACATCATCGACGCACCGAAATATCGAGAAACATAAACGCTTATCGCAATGTCCCTCATATTAAAAAGCACATGACGTTTCTTGTGCAATGATAAACAGGAAAAGACAACAAACTATCTATACACTATAAAAAGCAACTGAATTTTTGTCAGAAAAAATGCAGACTGTCGTTTGTGGACTACAAAAAGCTTAGCTTGCACTACATATACTCATATGAAACAGGATTTTATATATCAAACAATACCAGAAATATGTTGTGCCCACATCAGTTAAAAGAGAAACTTGAGCACAATTAATAAAACTCATTGAACATGATGCCCATTTCACGAATCTGTCTACTTTAGCGCGATTTCAAATGCTGTGTGTGTGCGTGTGTGTTTTTTTGTTGCTGTTGTTGTTGTTGTTTTACTACCACCAAACGACAGCAGACGCTATCATATGTTCACATTAAAACAGTTTTATAATCATCCTCAGCATTAAAATTTGTTCTATGTATTTCTAAAAATACATTCGAACCATCTGTTTTGTATTAATATCGTCGTTGTGTAGAAAGATTTATTGACCGAATGCATTTGTATGCATCTTCTTATAATATGTGATATTTAATTACTTCAGTATTACATTTATTTCGTTCGTTATAACGGGAAGCGAACTTGGAATTGGTGAAGAGTATAGAAATAGTTCAAATGAAAACATCAATGTTTATTTGCAAAAGGTGGTGTATGTTTAACGCATTGCATTCAATTAAGGGTTGAATTTAATTTTGGTTGCGTTCGTGCAATAATGAACGCAATGGTCAAAGTGGCAAATCCATGATGCGCGCTAGCGCTTCATGGATAATTTGCCAGTTTGACCATTGCGTTCATAATCGCACGAACGCAACCAAAATTAGATTTTCTCCTTATATTTACATTATATTTGGGATGATTTCATAGCATTCCTTTATATTGTTTGTGTTTAACATGCATTTTATTGCCATTCTAAGAGAAATATCACGCACACCAGTTTACTTATCGGAACAGCGAAGTACCGCCCCTTGTAACCGAATTTCACAAAAAATAATGATTATTAATGAAAAAATAATTAACTACGATTAATAAAAATGTCATTTCTCCTTATTTTACCTTCAATTTGCTGCGACCAATGAAATTTAATGTAAACATATTTTGTTTCTTGCCCTTGCAATAATTATACAGTATGGCTACAAAACTTAAACATGTGCAAACATGCCTGTGACATCAATAAGATGTATTATTTTGGCCGTTATAGCCAATTCAATATTAATGCTTTAGAAAGTTTAGAATAAAATAAGAGGTGCCTTGTTAGTAAGACTTCAGTAAATCCACATATCCTGGATAATCCTGTTTAATTATTAACACAACGGATGGAGACATGCCTTTAAATGCTTTAAATCCATCTATAGTATCCAAATCTTCACTCGGCGATGCAAATTCAAAACAATCCACAAATGACATCACTAAACAAGTGATAACGTGTAAGCTAGGTCATCGATCAATAGCATCCACACGGGCGTATCTAAGCTCCTTGCTTAGAAAGGATAACATGTTAATATACATCTCAAAATGCATTTTTTTCTTATTGCACTTGTAAAACAATTCATCAGCATTAACTGTGATATAAATGCACAGTAAATTAGTTTCAGTTTGAATTCCGTCCCAATTTTCTGACTTTGAATCTTTTGAATAACCATGTTTCATTAGTATTTGTCTCTTCTACTCCATGCGTTTTATGATTAATTTAATGTATGTTGTGTTGTATGTTTTCTGTCGCATTTCCATATATTTGTATGCTTTGTGCAGTATGTGATATGACTTGAAGACGGCCTTTGATGTAAATAGTGATCTCTCCATGAGCTGTTTGAACATAGTTAAAAGCTCGTTCTATTTCTTTATTATCTTTTAACGTTCGATGGCACTTATCCAAAAATATGGCAATACCGTCAAGAGTCCAAGCGAAATCTTGAAATGGTTCTTCCTCTGCTTATGGCGCAATTATTAGACAGTAACCTTGTTCTTTCTGTTGAATGTACATTAAGAACTGATTATTCGGTATATACATGCAAGCAGTATATATTTTACATTGCTTAAGGTACACTAGGTCTAAAACATGCGCGAAAGGTAAAATACGAGTATGTCATGTTACAATGAAGCATGTATTAACAGGACGAAAATCCTCAAAAAATAGCACCCACTGTTTATGACTTGCTGTGTAAGTCCATTATAAAGCTTATGTCATCTTTGAGCCTGACTATTCGAAAAACCGACAATAATGACATCTAAAGGTATTATTGTTAAAAAACTATTAATAGGAAAAATCTACCGTGTACTTCTTTAATATAACTTTGCAATATGTATTTGCTCAATTAAATGAATTACAGCGAAATTGCGATTACAAGTGTTCGCGAAAGTATCTACACTATTTTACCTGATTATCCTCTTTACTGACGCAACGGCAAGCTGCAAAATAAAAGAAAACGCAATGACATTTCACGTCACAGGTTGAAACTATGTTTAATGTTTTGTCCCTCCTATTATACAAACCATCTTCAATATTTTATTCCAAGCAATATCGTTGTTGTTCAACCCACTGGATGACATGTTGTTGCATTTGTATCTTAGTACATTTTCCATTATTAGAGAAACGTGTACTTACATTTCTTCTTTATAAGTATGTACCTCACGCCAATGACACAGGTGCTAGCAATAGCAACGGTAACTAACACTACCATAGGTGTATGAGTGTCCTTGCCTCGTCCGAACGATTTACTAAAATTTATACAGTGTGTGATCAATTAACATGTACCCTTACAACATTCGAATAAATCTAGTCAAGACATGAGCTTTGAACACGGGTAAATATAATACCAATGTGCTAATTTGCTACCATATTTGCTGTGTTTTATTTTCGTTATCAGTAAATATGCACTTAAATAATGAAACTGTTCAATAAATGGCCATAGTAACTCAGCATGTGATTCTTACAACAAAAGAGCTCTAATGACTAGTCATACATGTGCTATTGGTGGTGTCGTTAGTCTCACGATTAGCAGCATGTGAAGAATAATCCACAGGATCCATCATAAGGCGGCGACATAATGTATATGCTGACAAAATTGCTGGGGTTGTATGTTTCATAACATGTATATGTTCCCATTGTTTCGTCGTCGAGACTGTAGATCTGCAAAATTACCCCACGGTCATTGTAAGAAAGGTTGTAATTGTTCTCAAGAGATTTTACCATCATACGACATGATTGCATCATAATGTCGCATTCTGCGATCGTTAGAGATTTGTTTGTTTTTTCCGCTGATAAATTGGAATGATAGTTCGACGTTTAAGGCACATTCTATTGACATATCCGTTCGTGTTAACGACACGATATTTTCAAAAATTATGCCGGGAACTGAAATGCAAGGTACAGCGTAAACCATTACAAGTTTAGAAGGAAGTACAACGTTACATAGGTTAATTAGTAAGAAAAGTCGTCCGAATATAACAATATAACACGACATGTGTCATTTCCATTGACTCTATTTTTAGAACATAATATGGATTAGCACTCACGCATACTTGAGACAATCATAATGAGGGAAAATGGGCATCAATAAATTAATGTGAAGATCTGCATATACCAATACATTTGTTTACCTCCGGCATACTAATACAACAATTTATGATGCTTAAGATATACTTGCTATTTAGTGTGTAACTCTCAAAGATGTACATTTATTTCTTGTTAACGTCTCTTTCATGTACACATACATATACACATCATCATAAATATATATACATATACATGCACTACATTTGCAAATTACCACTCATAATGAGTTATCAGAGAATATATATACTAAAACAATCTAATCTCTATCATATAATTATTCACACATTACACAATAAGCTATGTATGATAAGCACATCACATCCATTTTAAAGTGTCATAAAACATAATTAAAACTAATAAATAGAACCGTTTGCTGTTGAAATGAGCACTAAGTTTGCTCAATTAAAATAAATATGCTAAGAAACCAGGTATCACCACCGATCAGAGTGATAGTAAGAATATTAGCAACAATCTCTTATTTATATCATAAAATAAGGAAACATTTCAAAATCAAAGATCACAGCGTGATAAAGTATGCTATTGTTTTAAAAGATCTAACAGTTTAAAAATAAAAGCTCCCTTCTCTCTATAATAAGGAAGCAGGTTTTGGCAATAGTTCTTCTCAGGTCACTGTTTGTGTAAAGAGAAATAACAATCATCTATACTATACAATAAGGATTAATCAGCAAGGTGTTTACATATAGCGCCTTTCCTGTATCGTTATGCAAAGAGCATTCAAATCATGCATGACTCTCATCCTCAACTACTAGCACTAGACCTGTCCTAATAGGTAAAGGTTTAACATGCTTATTTTCACAATTGGTCTTGAAAATGTCATTTCAATGTCAGCGGTCAAACATAAATGAACGTTAATGTTGTGAAACACATGTTGACTTGATGTTATAGCGTTCCTGTCTTTTAGTCATTTTGACAGCGACTTATCAGCTATATTCTCTAAAGCAAATGTTGTAGTTCATTCAAATAAATACATTGAGATGTATGTGCCTGGTATGTCGTCATAATATTTTTGTTATTCAAATAATTAAGATTTACTAAAGCTTTAATTGCATAATCTAAAAACAAACTTTAACAAAACAAGTTGTATTTTTCTAAATGGTTCTTATGATTTGTGAATTCTGATCGGCTGGCTCATAGCAGGTACCCTAAGAAGCCTAGACAATTGCACTGTTTCTTATATCATAGGCCGATTGTTTTTTAAGAGCATTGAATGAATTTAAGGCATGGCCTGATTGACCCGCATCATTGCTTTGTAATTGTAAGGTCATTTGACCAACCAAAATATCTGACAAAACATATGTCTGCAGGTATTTGTATTACTTGAAATAGTATTTAATCATAACATGAGTACATAAACTTGGTTAAATATAAAATGAACTTGTTTAGATTTTGTTTTGTTGCAATTTTGTCATCAACTATATTTGTCCAAACTTCTGATGGAAGTTGTACAAAATGTTGATATACGCTGTATTTAGAAATTAGATTACTGTAATGTTCAGAAAACTGTAAAGTTGACTGAATCCACCAGAAATACGGTGTCTGTGATGCAACAACAATAACTATATCTGTTTTATGTTTTAGAGCAGCAAGTGTTTTGTCTTGCATATGAAAGCTTGGCGCCAGGAAAAGGGGTCCACCCAGCTATAAACTTCTTCCTCGATTACCTTAAACAATATGGTCTTGGTGACAGGTATGCTAAATTCCACCTCAACAACTGTGATGGACAGAATTAATATATTAACGCCATGGTCTATGCTGTGTGGAGGAAATTGGCTGGTAAGTTGTCTGCCTTAAAGTGCTTACAGTTATACATAATTCATATACCATTGACATGTTATTTTCTTTGACACTGGGATGATTTAATTCATTACCATGGCAAATGTGCAGTTTCCACATTGTTTAAAAAACAGTCCCAAAACCTAATGTATTTAACATAATATTTTCATTTGTTGGATACTCTATCTTAAAATTGCTATCTTAAATTTATATTTTGAAGTAATACACTAGGGGATCAAATACTCATTGAGGCTGGCAGGCTGCACCAAGTTATCAAGTGACTGGCATTTTTGGCTGTGGGAAAACAAATAACGACATATGGATGCTGTAACTATGCAGGTAATATGAACTATGAACGGAGTATTATTCCATGCGATGATCATATCACCAAATTACATAAACCATACCAAGCTTGAGAGATTGAGCTGATAATAATGCCATAAGAAATCCCGACTATATATTCATTTTGATTAAAAAACACATATATTAAGGAATTGATAGTTCATGAATGACATTAAATTATATTATATTAAGTTTAAATGTATAACCTATAATTACAAAAAATCTTGATTATTGTTTACAAAAGAAAACCCGTACTTGTACTGTACTATTTATGCAGGACATAGCCACAACAGTCATGAAGTCGTGCTGGTATGACCATAATATGCCACATCTGGGTTCTTCAGTAGAATGTAGATGCACCTCGTGTTGAAAGCTTACTGATGGTCCCTAGGTTGAAGTAAAATGTGGGGAGGCCAGGTGTCAACTTTCAGTCTGATGTAATGGACCAGGTTTCGCTGTTTGTCTTCAAAACGGCAGGCCATGTCCATGATGAAATCTGACAATTTTTTATCGTACAACTGTTGCTAACCTGCCAATTAACTCTAGTTCCTAATTGGGATCATCACAGATACAAATGAACGTGCTGAATATTTGTTTTAATGTGTACTCATTTAATTATATTTGATCATAACTGGACAAAACAAAAGCTTTAAAATTCGTTGTACGATTGACCAGGGCCATATTCACAAAGCTCTATCGGGAAAACCTTTTTTTTAAATCACAAAAGTCTTCAAGTCTACGGAGGTTTCATGGAGAAGTATTTGTATATGTCAATGTTTTAAACTGGTAAAAATTGCTTAGGTGTTTAGTATTTTACGATTTTGTAAACACAACTAATTATAAAACATGTATAACACATAAGCTTTATTTAAGATTTCCCTTAGGACAATTGTGAGTACTCGCCCAATAAATGTTCCAGTATTTTATTATACTCTATTACATGTCTCTTGCTTTCATGTGGACAAAACCTAAGTATTTTAAAACTGGATAAGTTTTAGTTGTTATTTGTAACGATGTAGAATTATGTTTCTTTTTTATTACAAACTATAATGTTTAAGTATTATCATATTACTATATAATGGGTAATTGTTCTAGCGTTGTCAAGTTTAAATAAATGATACTAGTAACCTTTTGTTTGGTGTTTTAACCTACCATTCAAGGATGCAAGTAACACAAAATTAAATTGTTAATTTGGTTTATATGTATACTATTCAATGAAACAATACTAGTGTGCGTGCTTAACTATAAAGGTTGTTTTCACAAACACATGTGACATGCATTACTTATATCAGTATTGCATGTGTTTTGTTATACTGCCCCATTATCATCTAAAATGCTGTTGCTATGGAGACAGTTACTGTCTTCAACAATGTGTGCTTTCGATGAAATGAAACTTTTATGTATCAGCTGTAGTGTGCATATTTTAAAGAAGTATATTGGCCGTTCGAAACAAATATTATGGATAACATATAAGAAGCACAGTTTATTATTCTTAAACATACATACATGCACATTGATTCCAACAGGTTTGTAAAGATATTTCATGGTAGTGCAATTATCACAAAAAATGTACTTTATAACTTCTAAATAAGATTATATTATGCAAATACAATGTGTTCACCAAGATTTTGGTAAAATAATTAAAATTGGTAATGTGCACTCAGTTTTTAATCTAAATATTTAAATGTCTAAATTGGTTACCATGAGAACTGTGTTTTGAAACATTTTTTGTAACAATGTGAGGATAAAATGAAAAATATTTATTTTATACAACTGTAGCATTGTCATTGTGTATTGTTTGTATATCAATATAAGTAATATAAAGTGTATTTGTTTGTTCTTTTTTCTTTGCACAAAATATGACATTTTGTATTATACGGTGGTATTACGTTTCTGGCAATATCTCAAATAATAAAAATGATAGAAGCATATTGTTTTCATTGTTTTATTTGTTAAAGATATTACTAAATGAAAATGTAAAATACTAATAAGTACGATTTTTATCCATAGGACCCATTTTTGCAGCACAGGTCACATATATACTGACGAAACTGCAAAGATAATGCTTATCAATTTCATACATATTATACAATATGTTGCTCAGGAGATTCTGAGCTGGATATAATCTTTTAAGCCTCACCTAGAACATAATTCAAGAGTTGTGTGTTCACGAGCGTCAGGTTAGTTTATCCTAGGTATAACATCTATACACACCGCCTACGAGTCACGGTTGAAACATAACGTGTACCTATATAAAAGCGCAAACTCAAAACTAATACAATGTATTCATTAACTCCGTTGCAAAACGTCACATTTATTGCTCAAAAGCATGCTTAAATAGTTCAATATTATTGAGTGATTATTATCATTTTTCGCCAACTGTGTAATTTTATAATTGTATATGCCAACCATTATATAAATTTGATACGAATCTACATTTGTATATTTAAAATATATTGTTATTGTCAGATGTTGCTCTTCCATGACTTATTGATTTGAGACTACTAGCTGTGGAAATATACTACTGTTGATTGAATATTGAGAAGGTCTTGGAGAGAGAAACAATCTGGATTATGCAACTTATCTGTAGAAACTGTGCGTGCGTTCGTGCGCGCGCGTTTTGTTTTTCAAAGTTGTAACGGTTATTACGCTCGGAAGCAGCATTATGTGTGGAAACGCGGTGTCCCAGCACATTTGTCTTGTCTTGTTTAACATGAAATGACGTACCAACAGTTGGCACACATTTTGAATCGTAGTTGCAGTTTCCAACTAGTAATTTTTATTGAAATATCTGCATGTTTGGTATGCTAGTTTGCTCTATAGGGAGAAACCGGAGAACCAAGTGGAAACCTGCTTTTCCGCAATGGTGACACTAACCGAACTCAAATGGTCGTGACCTGGAAATGGTGCCCTAAATGGCTGAAGCATAGTAGACATTAAATGTATATGTAACAGATGCGTGTGTTTGTCTTCTGCATGTTTCCGCAAATACGTTTACATGCATTATTTTGGTTATTATTTATTTATATTTGAAAGACCTGTATTCACAACAAACAAGGAACATGAGGCATAACTAATTCATTAACCATATTTCTCCAATCGTTTGTATCATATAGACTTGTTGCGATCGCCCGGGTAATGTCTACTAATGTTTTAACGTTTTTTACGTCAACAAGATGTTTTTTCATCAAGCCCAGTCAATGATCTTGTCGCCCCTATCCTCATAAAAAGTGGTTATCTCAACAAAAATAAACCTGGTTGAATTGTGCACAAATCCTACAAAATTAGCCAACCAATTGTCCTTTATTTAAGTACATATTAGAGGCTCGATCAGATTGCAAAACTCTACAATATTAAGATAGGGGCTTTTGTATAGAGTTACAAAGTTTTCCGTGGAAATTGTAGGTATTTGCAAATAAATTTGCTGCCTGCTTTGTATTACCGCGTGCTTTTGTTTGCGTCTGTTATCCACGGAATCGCATGGGTGAATTTGTACTAGAATATTACAATATACACGAAGTGAAACTCAAGCTGCATCAGCAGAAGAGCATTCTTATAAGTAGCACCACATGGTCATGTATTCAAGGCAAGTGAAGAATTGCCAAACGCGTTATTGAAACGATTATTAGAACACAATAATTACACAATATATATTATCACAATAGCACTCTCTAATATGATTAAAGGAACTTACAATATATTAGAAGCGTATTTCTAACACTTGAAATAACTTAACATTATTATCATCGAAAAATTCACAAGTCTAAATGAGAAATGAGAATATTTCAGTACATCAGCATCTGTCAATAGAATTACGTGTATTAATGAATAATGTATCCAAGGGAAGAGTATACTTTACACGGACAAGACATTAGAACGTAATCCATGCACATACATGTGGTCACAGCAGACGTTCATTTCAAACCAAAACCTTACATAACTGACTACAGTGAGTAATCGTTGCATATCTGTTAAATATAAATGCATGCAGTTATCGAAAATGCAAATATGATTGTTGGGACAATTAACGAAACGCTTTCTTATGTTGCTATAAAGAATAATGCTAGCAATGGCATACATTTTACATAACACAACGGTTAAATAGCAAAAACCAAACCGGAAACAGTGCACACATTTATAAATAAAAACTTATTTTGGCCAAAGAAAACACATCAACAATAAGCATACCACATTACTATAACGTTTTGTTATGAACAATGAAGTACAACTGGGGTTAATATGCGTCATACATGTTTGATAAAAAACATGGAAAAGCCATTTCAAATGAAAGGGAAAATGTTGAAAGCTTTGAAATAAAACAACTTAACTGAGTCAGAAGAAGCGACAAGATGAGTGTTATACCTTCAAAATGTTACGTTTGTCGTGAAAATTTTTTATTTAACATGTGCCATAGAGGGTATTTGAATTGCACAAAACATCAAGTAAATTTAGAAACCAATGGGAATAAATATATTATTATTTATGTAAATGTACACATACACACGATATTAAAACGTTTTGTCAACCGGAACACATGTTTACCAGATATGTATCAAGTTTACATGTGTTGAAGAGTATATTGCGATTGTATTGACCTGGTATTCATTTATCTTCGGTGTGGTTTGACTGTTTTATTTATATCGGTTTAACATTTACGTGTATCTAGAATGAAATAAGCACTCATCAACAAGGAATAATAGCGATATGGATAGTGTTTTAGACTTCACTTCACATTTTATTTGCTAGTGTTATCATATTCTTTACTTAAACATCACATATTCTCACAACATATGTTTTCTTTATTCTGTAATGTTTTCTTTTTTTTTATTAGTCTATTCATTTTATTTATAAACACGCACTCACAAAACTCGCAGTATCAATGCAGCTACCTTCTGTTTCAAAATCGATTTTGATGTCATGTCGATTCCGTGTCACGATGTCAGCAAAACTCGCGTCATCAAATTCTTTAAGAATTGAAAGTAATTGTTCTGGGATCATTCGAACCCAAAACGCTTACAACTTTTGCTTACTGACCAACGGCAATGGAATAATGAGGTAAGCAATATATATCCGTGTCTGATTCTCCTTTCTGGGTTAGAAGCTTACACTACATTGCTAAAATAAATGAAATATTCATGTGAATAAACACGTTTGCACACAAACACACTTATGCAAAATATTTAAAAGCATCTTTAACAGTTAAACATTTTATTCTGATAGTATTTGTGTATCATATATGTTACGGAATTTTAACTGGATATAATATAAATCGTATGGCAAATATGACGAAATAGAAACGGTGAATTATCTGTATTAAACATTTAACAATACAATTTAATAGTTCTTCATTAACAGGAACATTTAAGCTTTTATGCAATTGATACGTTTGTTTGTATAGCGATTAAATGTGTTAATCCAGTCTGAACAAGAAACGTGGAGATTTCATAAAAAAGTAGTTTTCTAATAAATTGCATAACAATTAGTACCAACAATTTAAAAATGCATAAGCCGTTAAGACCCACACGTTGTGTTGATACAACACTTTAATTTCCTTAAGACCCTCATTTATCGCTGTATGTGAATGTCTAAATAATGGTCACAATTCAATGGTAAATATGTTTCACAAGATAATATTATTCAGGTTAAAGAAGACCAGTAAAAGCACATATGTACCACTGTGTTTCTTTGACCACACATAAGACAAATGCAGAACAATCATATGAATCGGAAAGAAGGAACATATTTGTACTTGACATATTAAAGAGCTCACTCTATGTTTCATTGATCATGTAGAAATGTAATTCACAGCCAGTTATAGAGCGACACAGACGTTTTGAAGTTTAAACTTTGATTGCTCTACATTTAAAAGCATTTAATGTTTAATTATATAAATGTCAAAACTACGATTTAAAGCCTAAACTGTTGTGTCGATTGTTTGACGCATTCGCTTGTTCAATTTTAAACTATGCTTCAGAGGTTTGGTGCTATAATACATATAAGGAATTTGAAATAATCCACTTAAAATTTTGTAAACTTAATACATGTAATGCTTGTGTCAATTGAGAACTAGGCAAGGATCCTCTGTATATACATAGATATGTGGCCTGTTCTGAGATGTTTGGTCAAAATGGGGAAAAAAGGCGAAATTGAGTTAATCACATTTGCAGATGCCGCAATATATGTTACACTCAGAAAAAGTATTAGTTTTGCAATATTTGTCTATTTAAGATGGAAACGATGGCCTTAGAATTGCCCAGTAAACACAAAATATGACATTTTCATTATTTATGTTCATGTCATTAAGTAAAATCAATAAATGTTAAATGTATGTTCAATTTATAAATAAATCACAAAAATTGTTACAACAATGAATTATATAATACTATAGCATTGTAAAAGAATTTTAAAATCACAAAACAAATAGTAGTTACATTGGCAACAGATTGCACAACTGAAAATAATGACACACTGGTCAAACACAGGAATATTTCAGCATTTTAATTAAACAGCTGCTACCAGACAGAAAAAAAGCAATATATAGGGAAATTGTTTGATACCTGATGCAAATAATTATTAATATTCCCAAGCTCAAAAATATAGGTTTCTTTGTTTATTGACTCTTACCTCAATTGAGTTGGATTTATGATCAAAGATGACATATTTTGAAATTTGACATATTTGAACCTATTTATCAAAAATGAAATATCTTTTTTAAAACTGCACCGAGATGTTTGCATCATAATTTGCCTAATATAGACAGTGAAGTTGACAAAGTATCTACAGATTACAGTTGAACTGTAACCATGCAACCATACATAAAATAAACTGATGTAAAAAACAATTATCGTCTCCATTAAACCTTGCCAAAATGCTTCAGTTAATAAATATGAATTGCAATTAAACATGTAAAACAATTACGTTAATCCTCACTATTGTAAAAATTCGATAGACAATGTAAGACTAAAAGTAACTACTGACATTTAAGTACTTTTCTCAGTTTTCTTCTCCTTTCATTAAATCTTTTAATTCAACGAAACTTATTGCCATACTACAATCTTGACAATTTCATCAAATAATTAATTTCAATTTCACACATGAGAAGTTAGGTAAATGAACATGACAATAACATGACAAAGATTATAATCAACATTGCAGTTACTTGGGCAACCATTTCAAAATGGAACAATGCCACTATTTGATGTAGTTCTTATTAGACATAATGAAATGTGAGATTATCCATTTTAGAACAGAATAGAACATGATTTTAAATGGAAAATTGTGTATAGATATAATGACTTTTGCATTAAGAATGCATCCATAAATCTGCAGAGCTCTTGAGACAGTGAAATCTTTGTTCCATCATTGATACATTACATTGTCACATCAATACTGGCCATGCATCTTCATACTCTCCAAAATTATTTTAATATAGTTCACCATCTTTTTTCCAATTCCTACTGAAAATCAGTAAAATTAGTTCCGACAGAACAGTGCTTCAACTAGCAGATGATAAATGACTGTCAGTTATATCCAAACATTACCGTTTTACTCGAAATTCTACCTTTTATTTAAATCTAAACAAGGGTCACGGCCGCCATTTGTTTACTTTCGATTCCGATTCGTTCATGTGTCAGTTTATTTAAATAATTTGACAACAATTCGGTTATGCTAACATTAAACAGTAAAGGTGACTAAAACAAACCTTTACCTTGATCGAAGACAAGTTAAATTCATGGTTCAATAATGCGTATCTAGTCAAAATTGATATCGAAACGTGTCAGACCTCAGTGTGATTAAATTTAGACCTAGTTATTTGGGGCAATGGTCTACTGCGGTAAAAGGGGAGTAATCAGTCCATAACACAAATAGTAGGAACTTTAGCTAGCACCTGGTGCATTTTCAGGGTTCATGACACAAATAAGTCACGATGTTGAACGTTTAGTGACATCTTTATAAAAAATCGTCTTGGTTCAGATTGTATTGACTTTTTTTTCAAATTCAGCCAAATTGACATACCGAACATGTAAAAGCTCTGCTACGTTAACAATTGCGGTTGGATTGCAAAAATGTGACACTGCATTTACAATATATTATTTTGTCAAGAGTGTTATAGTGAGTGATTATATAATGTATTATAATTTTGGGATATATAACAAATGTTTTGAAAATCGTCAATAATCCAACCTTCAAACAGGTCGCTTTAAACCACATGTATACCAGATGTTTCCGCTGAGTCAGAGACTCGATGCCAAAGTCGCAAGGCAGCAATTGTTCAATGAAATTCCAGGTAATTGTTTCGTGAATGTACCTTGTGGTGAGAACTGTATACTAGCTAGCACCTGGTGCATTTTTAGTGTTCATGAAACACATAAATGACGATGTAGAAAGTTTAGTGACATCTTTATAAATAATCGTCTTGGTGCAGATTGTATTGACTTATTTTTTTTTCAAATTCAGCCAAATTGACATACCAAACATGTAAAAGCTCTGCTACGTTAACAATTGCGGTTGGATTGCAAAAATGTGACACTGCATTTACAATAGATTATTTTGTTAGTTTAGTGATATCATTATGAACAATCGTCTTGGTTCAGATTATATTGACTTATTTTTTTTCAAATTCAGCCAAATTGATATACCGAACATGTAAAAGCTAGGCTACGTTAACAATTGCGGTTGACTTGAAAAAAATTGACACTGCATTTACAATATTGTATTCTGCTAAGAGTGTTATATTGAGTGTTGATATAATGTATTATTAGTTTTGGAATATCTGACAAATGTTTTGAGAATCGTTAATTTTCCAACCTGGGAACAGGTCGCTTTAAACCATTATGTTCAGCAAGGAAATATTATATAAGTATATAGCAGCAAATATATTGTTTCCTAAAAATTAGACATGTATGTAAAATAAGTTTATAACGTGCATCTGCATCGAGCACTTTAAACCATAATAGTCAAGAATAATATTTATAAATACAAAACTACATCATGAAGTATTGAATTGATTAAATTTACACTACGACTAACTTTTGTTAAGACTCTATAGCTAGGACAAAGTAGTTTTCAGCATCTTTTTATGTTATCATGTTGAAATGAGCAATATAGCTGTAGAAGCATGAATATTAAAAACGAATATATATGTATGAATATAATTATTTATAACATTATGCTAATGTTGATAAAAACACAAGAAATACAACAATAACAAATAATTGAAAAAAAAACAACAACACATAGTTGGTATCAAATTAGTCGTACGAACAATATACAGCGCTCAAACCAACTGCGCTATTCTGACGTAAAACTACGTGAGCGTACTATGGTGATGTAAGATACCCATAAATCTGACGTCAATATGTTAACTCGAAACGGGCCAAACAAACAGAACCTAACTAACAACTGAGGTGTTTTCTTATCAGAATGCTTATGCTCTTTTGCCATCACATGTTTATGATTACAACCGTTAGTATATGCCAATATTAATATTTGCATGCCCTTTTCGTAGACATAGTCCTTTTAAACGAGAAACTTGGAATCGCAGTTTAACAGCAGTAAGTGTTTCATTGTTTGTTGTGGTAAGACTTCCTTCTTTCAAGTATGATAGAAACAAGTTTCGATTTATTGTTGATTATCGACACATAATCAACGATTACGAGATAGTATGCGTTGGAATTAAACCACGAGTGGTTTAATAGCAGCGCATCAGAACGACAAAGGGGTGTTTGTTGACCGAATAACAACGCTAATGATATACATTTTTTGTGATCTCATTTCAGTTGATACAAACTGAAAACAATGGCGTCTCGGAACTATTTGTTCTCGTTGTCACACTGATAATTGTGGTCTTCGTCTGTATAAAAATCTACGAGTGTCATGTCAGAATATAGAGAATACATGGTTGTTGCCGGGATGGAGAAAGTTTATCCGGTGAGTCTAACATGATAAAAATAGGGCGAGCTTTAGCGAGCCCTATTTTTGTTTTCTGGCCGAACTGGATAAATTTTCTCCTTCCCTGCACCTACCATGTGTTCTATTTACTCTGTGTTCTACTCAATTTCATTTTAAAAGCAGTTAATTAAAGGTTTAGCTTAAAACTATTATGTTTTATTACGAACGTCGAACCTTATAAATCGCTAGCATTTATGCGTACTTCCCGAAAAAATAGTCCTCTGTTTATTATCGGCAATCATCTAAAATTGTAAAAATAATCTAATTTGCTGACGCCAATAATATTCACGAACAAGAACTACACAGTAACCACTATAAACCAGACATCTTTTTTTTTAAGTTGAATTGCGTCACGCCTACGTCATTCGCTGTGTTTGAAGTTTACACAGTGTACTAACTAGGACGCGAGTGAATTTAAAACAAAAGCAATCGGAATACAATTGTTAGTGTTTCAGTGTTTTGGGTGAATTATATGAATAACATTTAAATAAAAAAGTGTATGGAATATATGCCTGGAATACGATGAGTTTAATCCCATTTGAATTTCAATTTTATACAATGTAGTCGCATTCTGGATGGAGAACATTGTGATCAACTTAAAGATTTTAGTAATTTATAGATGTATTTCTACCCTTCGTTCAGTTTTAATAACATTTCAACGGAAATTTATGTTAAGGGTTATTTCTTTCTTGAATAAATTGTATCATTGTTTTTGATTGAAGAAAGTCTATTCAAAAACAATAACCCTCTTACAGCAATTTTTTCAAATGGAATGGATGGAAGATGCTGTTTACACTTTCATCGATTATGTCATACATGTGCGGATTAACAACTCAATATGAAAGCTAGGATCTCTGTAAAACTGGATAACACGACGTTTTATCGATGAAAAACTCGGGTGAGTACAGGTGTATTTCTTTTTTTTTTGCCTAGTCATTTTGGACAATGTTGCTATTCGGCGCGTATGAATACGCTACTAACTGTATAAACCTTGCCAATTCCGGTTGACTGGATATAGGAAAATGTATACGGTTTCCCATTTATTAGGTCAATGTTGCAGGTAGAAACAGGACAAATGTCATTATTACCACTCAACGATTGTCTGATGAGAAATGAAAACTTGGAAATCGAAATTTTATTGAAAACAATACGGCATGTAAAATACATATGGAGAACGGTGCATCAAATGCCCGTGTCCTATTCAGCGAAGGTGGTACACTGACGTTACTAAACATCTGTCAACTGTCGCCCAGTTTATCCCATGACCAGCATTAATTAACCGCAGTTTAAAGAGTGTATGCACGATCTTACAACATATGTATTGACATAAAGTAAAACAAGCTGGATAACGTTAATTACCATATATTTCGATTTAAATTGTAAGAAAAGTTAAAAAGAATAAATTGTTGTAAAACGCATACTTGGTTACTTTGAAATCACAAACGAGTTTCTTGATGTACAGGTATATTGTCAAAATAAAAGATTTCAATACAATATATTTCAAAACATTTTATTTTCAAGCAACCATTACATTTTTTCCCTTTCAAATATATTTTGTAAAGCTTGCATAAACATAAATTAGCTAGCAAACTGTGTAAAGCACTTACGTTGATAGCAATGTTCTCAATAAATAAGTAGTTTATTACAACTAATACCCGCTGAATAAGACTAAACCGGTAAAAAGTACTATTACTGTTCACTCAGTATTACAATGTACTTTTATTGTTCACTCAGTATAGCAATGTACTTGCATTGTTCACTCAGTATAACAAGGTACTTTTATTGTTCACTCAGTATAACGAGGTACGTATATTGTTCACTCAGTATAACAAGGTACAGGCATTGTTTACTCAGTTTAACAAGGTACTTTTATTGTTCACTCAGTATAACAATTCACCCAGGACAACACTGTCAAGTTGAGGCGTAATACTTCGCGACTTTTTTTGATAATATGAAATACTAAAAATAAAATATTATATATCTTTCAGTCATAGCTATGAATATTATGAACACAATATTTTTAAATTAGTAGAGTTATTAATTCATCGTGCACTATACACAAACAAATGATAATATTTATACTAATGTAAGCGTCATAACAGAAACAAAAAGCGATATTCTGAAAACACAGTTGTAGACAGTACAATTTCCCGCACTATTGCGCCCGTCGCAAGTATCACAAAACGATACAGCAACATTGTCCTTGAATAAATGCAGATCGTAAAATGATAATTTTAATTGCAACCTTAGTATTACAGGGACTTCTTGTATTACTTCTTCTTTTTTCACGTGTAAGATAGGCCCTTTTAAGCCAAAGGTGGCGAAAAGCAGTCTGTGGTCAAATATATCCCTTTGTTTGTTATACTTGTTTATTACCATTTCTTAAATACTTATATTTGCAGGTGGATAACCGAGTTGCATATTAAACAACGTATGCACTCGCTTATCCACCTGCAAATATAAGTATTTAAGAAATGTAAAACAGTGAACAAGCAATAGCAAAATGTAACACGCGATGAGATCCTTGGTCTATTGAACATTTGTTTCGTGTTACAAATCTGTAGTGAAATGTCAAAGGGTTAAAAACGTAACTCGCAAAACGTAGCACCTTGTTTAAAAGCGTCAAGGCAGAATGCACACTTTGCGTTGTATTCACAAGACATGAACAATTATAAACAAAAAAGGTTCAGCATATGATAAAGAGTGTCTTGTATTCTATTAAAACGTGCAAACCATGACACATGATTTTCCACCAAGTTTAATATTGAAAGGAATCCGGATTTAAAAATGTAATCACATAGATTAGATTTGTTGATTTCGTTAATGATTACATTTTAGTTCAAGAGTTGTTAAAAATAAATGTGTTTACGAGTGTTTAAACCACAAGTGAAATATATTTTAATATGACCACGAAGAAAATAAAAATCGACCATTCACCGAAATCAATTAATTTTTATGTATATTCTATGCATTTGGACATAAATAAATGAATTATAAACCTTCACGCGATACGGGTAAACATATCCAGTGTCTTATTATGTCGTCATAAATGACATTATAAATCATAAAAAAATTGTCACTCATTTATAAGGTGGACAATGGTGCCATACTTTCTGCGTCGTTGCCACTTGATTTATATTTTAGTTAAATTGTATAATGAATACAATCTAGTAGTTGATATTTTCACGGTTCCAACAGTGGGTTTATAAAAATTCATTTTACTGAAAAGCGTATAATAAAGATAACTGTACCTGTGACTGTGTTCATCAACTGACCCCAGATGCACACTTGCTGAGTAACGAGAGAAATCTACCAATGTTTGTTCTCAAAGTGACACAACAAAATAAGCGATTGGTTAGTGAAACTCCAAGTTATATATTGTTTCGTGTTTTAAGTGGTGTTTGAATATGCAGTCGCTTGAATACGTCTGGCTCATTGAACCAAGTCACTCTTGAATGTGAAATGAAATGCTTGACAGCGTCGTATTCATGTGCCCTCATAATGCAGTAGAACGTTGAAACAGTGGCTAGTAAATGTATACAGATCGATTCATTGACTGCCGTTTTACGTTGTTTTTTCAAACAATATTGTACTATAGTAATATGTGGACTGACAAACTAGTAAATCGAAATCTTCCGCATAGACAGCCGATTTTCCCTATCTCCAATAATACAGAATCATATATAGAATGTATGGAGCCCGACGGTTATCCAGATTGCCAACAAAATACCATCATTTGCTCATTCATGTCCAATGTACATCCTTTCATAACTGTGTTCGCTAATTACAGACACGAAACTTACGCACCACAAGCAGCCCATTCCTTCGCAGTAGTAGTAAAACATATCGTTCATACAATAAACTACAACATGTCTATATTTTAACAAAGCGTACAACGACCTTTGCACAATGCAATTTTACATGATATTAAATATACACATCTAGAAACATATTTATACATACAAAAACATACACAATTGAAACAAATGTATGATCAAGAACAACAAACTAAAAATGCAATGCAAAGTAATAAAATAAAGACACAACATACACAAATAACCAAACTGCGCCTACGCTAGAGAATATGAAAACATAAAGCATATGAACAATGCATTGTTGTATTCTGCGAAACGAAACACTGTGTTTAATAAATCTTGCCCGTGTTTGGTATGTTTTTCTGGCCAAACATCAGATCTTGTAAAATATATGACGTATCTTAGATTCTATTAGTAGCAATAGTTATATATGTAGTGGTAGTAGTGGGAATGCAGTGACGCAGCAGTAGGAATCGTACTAGTAGCAGAAGTCAATAAAATTGTAGAGTCGTATAAGTACAATGAACAGTTGTGTATACATTATAATTACTGTTATTATAAGTATTAGTAGTGGTGGTGGTGGTTGAAGTAGAAGCTGTGTAAGTTGCAGTACCAGTAGTACTAGAGATAGAGATAATGTATAAAGTGAACGGATTCAGAATTAAATTAGTTACGGACATAACACTTGCAGTAGTAGGAGTAGCAGTGGCAGCCTAACAAAAACTACTGTATTGGTAGCATAGGTTTGGTAATTATCGATGACACAGAAAAGAAACACAAATTTCGTAAAACTTGAGTAGGGAGTCAACCTTTGTGTGCACATTACTTTGTTCAACTTAGCAACTTCACACCAGTGCGCTGTACTGCGATTTAGATTCTCGTTTGGTTCGATCTAGATCCTCGTAACGTCCACATTCCACATCCGCTCTATAACAAAACGGGAAATACCGTTATTTTCCATTCAAAAATCACCATTTGTTGCAATGTTATGAATTTATGTTTGAAATGAAAGACAAATATGCAAGTATACTTCTATTTAGAATTTCATTCAGGTTTGAGGAGATACATGCCAATTAATTATCACACACTTTTTACCCGTGGTGTGTGTAAAACATGTTCAATAACATATACATTGACTTCTAAATACGAAAGATATTAAGAATATTTTGAAACAATCAAGGTGGAAATAACATGTTTAAATATTTCAGAATAACCTTTCACAAGGTACATGGATACTGATTTCTGAATCTCTCTCTGTTCCTGAAAGGACATATTAATACGTAAATGTTCATAGTGTCAGGAAAGGTTAAAGCAACCGTGCAGAAAACAGGAATAGTGAACCAATATACTTAATGTTGTTATTTGTGTTACTGTTATAATTATGTTCATTATAATTATAAATATGCGTGTTGCTGTTGTGTTATTGTTGTTCTAAAGATCTATATGATCCCTGTTATTTTATTTGCTGCAATTATGCAATAATAGTTTCATAATGACATGTTATACGAGCATATCGTGCTGCCACTTACCGTCAGACATATTCACCTCTGCTAAGGCCATAAATGAAATCGGCTCGCCTGCGCCTTTGTTAGTGGCGAAATTCCTGGGTGTTGATACATTGTCATTCGTCCCGCTTAACATCTCGGAAATACTAAACAGTTCCACTGATGGGGTTAGGGTTATATTTCCGTAGTGGTCCATAGCTGCTTGTGTATTTATATGCGGATCATCATCCATTTCCATTTGTGGAGTTAGGGTTATGTTGTCGTAGTGGCCCATAGCCGGAAGTGTATTTATATAGGGAATGTTATCCATTTCCATTGATGTTGTTAGAGTTAAATTGATGTAGTTGTTGTCTATAGATGTTATTGTATTTATGTTGGAAATATTACCCATTTCCGTTGATGACGTTAGGGTAATGTTATCGAAGTGATCCATTGCATTTAAGATATTTGCTTGGTTATTTCCCGTTCTGCTCAGAGTGTTAAGGTAAGCAGAACCGTCAGCAGAAAACTCACTTGTTATATCCGCGATTTCATGATAATGCACATGCATGTTTTCTTCTGGGGTCATCTCTAAGTTGCCCTCCATCATCGTCGTAGATTGGAGATCTGAAATAATATTATTGATTTCAGGATTGTGCAGATCGGCTACTGAAATATTGAAAACCTTCGGATATTAATAGACGAAAATTTATTTTCAAATTCACAAGCATCTTTAAGAGATATAATCTGTAGCTCAGGCACACATAGTTTGTTTCGCCGCTGGGAAGTCTAATTGTTTGATTTGCCTTTTTGACTGACGTATCCATGCGGAGTTACTCGGAGAGGTGGTTTTTAACCAACACAAAATGCATTTAATCGGAGCGTTTTGCTCGGATTGTTGATGCCCGATGGTGCCCATCACTCGATCAGCTAAACTTTGCGTAGCGCGACATATGATGGGTACGCTCGAGCAGTAGTGTATATAGAATTCGTAAGATATAAACTTATTGTAAGCTTAACATATATTCGAATATGGAAAGTAATCATAGCGTAACATGTACGTACTTCTTAAGCGCGTTTTGATTTTCCAATACGCGCAGATGGAGGTATTTGTTGCCATTACGACTGCTAAACCCGCAACAGCCATGACGATTATGAAGTCTCTCTTTGAAAGTGCTGAAAGTAACATAAAACTCATTTCACGAGTGATCAAATAAATTTATATTTTCAAGAGTGACGCAGCCGCTCGTGAAAATATATGTTTTCTATGATCACAAGCGACTAAAAAATCGATGTTCCCATTTTTCGAGTCCGACATCGTTAACGGTCCGTTTAAATTACTGTATTAAATCGGAAACTGGCGTGAAATAGTGTAAAGTATCAAAGTGGTAATTTTCACTGTTTAAAACAATGAATTACCCGTTTTATTTCACGGATATTTCCCTATTAACCAATGGAAAGTATACAATACAAATATGTATTGAAAGGTGTAAATGAATATATTATCTTCACAAATTAAATAGTGTAGGCAATAAAACACCATGTACAGGTTGTATAAAACAATACTTCTAATACGGTTTAAATATATTGCTTTTTTCACATTGACCAGAATTAAGTTAACCGGATATTTATTCAACAAAATGCAGCCTTGTTCAATTCATGGCAAGTCATTTCGTGACATGTCATAATTATAATAAAAATGCGGTTATGTCATAATGCTGAAACACATTTGTTTACTTATTGACATGTGTATTACTAGTTAATATACATGCGTATTTTGCAGAGATTGTTTTTAAGAAGTTTAGACATAAGCAAAAACAGTTCATTTATGTTAGAGAATTTCACACTATTTTTAATACATATATTATAGACGATTTATGTTTTGGCAGTCGTATGTTACTTGGCGTTTCAGGAAGTGACGCATGTTCCGGTTCTTTAGGAATTCCCCTATCGTGACGAAGTCTATTTGTACAAAAAATAGACGGCAAGCTGATCAAAGTAATGCTTCACACATGTAAAGCCTGAACTTTGTAATTTTGTTCTAAGTAAACCATTTACATGTAAAACATTAGACTGTATCTTTTTTTTTCTTATAACTTACTGTTGAAATATAAGTTGTTAGGCTCTTCGATATCCACAGACTGTGTGTTGTTGACATTCGTTGTTGCGGAAGCATTTGCTGTTTCAGTTGTGGTATAGATCTCTGTGAAAAAATGCATTCTTTATATGTTAGATTGCATTTTATTGGCATATAACAATTATATGCATTTATACAAGCCTATCGCTTGAATGAGTTTCACATTTCAATTTCATTTTCACTTCGAGCGTCCAAAAAACAAAGTTTGCCAGTATCCTATCAAATGTATAAACTGGTTAAGCAACAATGAAATGCATATACAGCTTAGTTTTGTTTAGTAATATTAGTATATAGTTATATGTTTTTAGGATATTTGTATTAATATGCATGTATTTAACATATGAAGTCAGATGCTGGTTTTATGACTTCACATCATGTTTAATAATGCACATATTACGCTTTTTAAAACAAACTTTAACACTCAAGACTTTGACGTCCTGTGTGTATGGTCCAGCTGCAGTTTGAATCACTCGCGGAGTTATATCCATTAAACCCACAAAGAAGCCGTGAGTACACATGCAATTAAAATCAAGTATTTTTTTCCAAAGCAGAATAATACATGTAAGCATATTGATCGATCTCCAGTTGCTGTTTGAATGTTACTGAGAAGGGCTTCACACACCCAAACAAGTACTGGTTTTATTTTTGTTATAATGCAATGTAAATGCACTGCTCCACGAATGTGGTTTTTTCGAGTACAAATGATATGAATATCTGATTTAGTTATGTACACTGTAGCCCACAATGGAGTTTGCAATCAAGTGATGTGTATAGGAAATCCTATTTACGTCTCAATAGCGCATATATTTGAACACGGATATTCATAGACTTATGGTATGGGCATATAATAATTAGTTGATGTCTTATCCTCCACTGGGAGCGAAGAGGATTAAGTAAGTTAGTAATATACATGTAATAACGTTGAATTATTTGTTAATACATCTCCAAAATTAACATTCATTTCATAACGCAGTGTTTGATTGCATGGTATTATAACATAACTGTCCATATATTTATATCCTCATCAACAGATATATAATATATAAGTCAACAAAAATGGCCTTAACATGCGAAACACCATTTATGAAACACGTATAGTTGGTAGAAACTAATGTATCTATTTTTATCACTGACAGAAACAAACACTAGCTCTGTTAAAAAATACAACCGAACACAATATTCGCAATAAATAAATTGGTGTATATGTAGGCATATCTAGCTACATTCAGATAATTGTACCTCTTTATTCGTTTCTTCAAGAGAACATTTTTATGAAAGGAAACAAATGATGATTTATACAGTTCACAAGATGTAAACTATTATGTTTTAAATTCATTATAACTTATATGCGCATACCAGCAGATGATATTTCACTTAAAGCTATAAATAATGGCATTGCAAACAACTACAACTTTTTTTATTTAATAGTTAAATGACCGACTATTTAAGCGATCTTATGCAGTTTTCTGAAATGGTAATTATCGGTAATATTCGTTTAGGCATCTGACAATCTCCAATTATACATGTTCAATTCGTGTAATTTAACCCGTACAATTACATATACAAATACTGATACAATATAGAAATGTTGTTTGTTTTTTAGATTATAAATCAGGTGTTATGGCATACTCCTAGGAATAACGGCTATAGAAGTATACCATACAATTTATTATTAGATAGGTATCGATAAAATATCAACAACATGTTAAATATATAAATTATAGCATTGTATGTGACTATTATGGATTGTGGTAGAATAGCGAGTGATACGGAGGATACAATGCAAATTCGTAGACGTTTAAACGCAAGTTGTCAAGTTGTTCTCAAACACTCATATATAAGCCTTACCATGTTGTATTTCACTTCCTCTTACGTAATGTGAGTAACACATTGTATTTCTTTAATCAGGAGCATGAGAGCAAGATGACATGTGCGACGGCAGAGGTAATACTTATGCACATAATGTCAATGAAGCATAATTATATGCAGTGCTGACTGATAACGGATTTCTTATAGGATGGCCTAACATATTTAATTGTATCATATGTTCAAATTTATTTGAAGTAGGACATTGACATATGTATTACGATAAATAAAGATTTGTTGATTAATGAAATCATAAATCCATGCCGCAAACTGTTCTATTTATTATTGGTAAATCATGGGGAACATAGTATGCATATAACTAAGATAGAAGAGGTAAACACAAATCGTCAATCACTTGCACATACACTTGTTTAATGCTAAACATTATTGCGCTTTTTAGCTCACATGAGCACAAAGTGGTCATGGTTAGCCTTTGTGATCGTCCGTTGTCCGTCGTCCGGAGTCCGTTCGTGCGTCCGTCCGTCCGTCTATCGTCAGCTTTTCATTTAAACAACATCTCCTCCTTAACCACATGGCAGAGAGGGTTCATATTTGATATACACCCCTCGGGTGTCAAATCGATTATACGGAAAATATTGCAAAATGACATTACAAATCTTCTCTAAAACCGCAAGGCCCAGAGGTTTCATATTTTGTATATAACATTTTAAAGTTGTCCTCTACAAAGATTGTTTAAATGATGCCTATGTGGTCAAAACTGGCACCGCCCTGAAGATCACAAGGCTTATATAGACTTAAATAGCAAATTACTTTAAACATATTCTCTTCTGAAACCGTAAGAACAAGACGTTTCATATTTGGTATATACCATTGAATAGTAGTTATGTACAAAGATTGTTCAAATGATTACCCTAGGGTCAAAACTGGCCACGCTCGGGGGGTCACATGGTTTTAATAAGACTTAAATAGCAAAATATTGCATCCCGGGGTAACATGGCTTCTATATACTGATATGGAAAGAAGCTTTAAAAATCCTCTCCCCTGAAAGCGCAAGACCCAGCGGTTTCATATTTGGCTTGAAACTGCGTTCACTACAAATATTGTTCAAATTATGCCCCTGGGGTTGAAAGTGGCCATGTGCCCGTGGGTCACATGGTTTATGTACTCAATTAAATTCTACTATTGAAACTACAAGGCACAATTCTCTATACTCAGGTTAGTGGTTTTGTGCCATTTGGCCTTCTTGTTATAAGCCATTATGATGCCTTAAACTCAGGTGAGATACATAGGGCCATCGTGTAACACTCATTTGTACTGTTAATGTTATAAAAAATATGTTACCATTTCGCAGTAAAATTGTAACTTTAAAATTAGCAATGTGATTGACATTAATGAAATACATGTTCATGTTGAAGTGGTGAGATATTAATGCTTGTTTACATCGTATTTTTGTCGTGATGAAAATCTCTTGCAAATTTGTAGAGAATCGCAGCATGCAGTATACATCTTTACAAGGGAGACAATAATATTGCTTCTTTCGATCGATTATGACAAGATGACAAACTAAAGCAGACTAAGATCAATTTGTAGGTATTTGCAGTATGCAGTATATGTATGACAACTTTAGAAGGATTACTGCATGACAACTTAAAAAGTTGCGTGTTTCACCACCGTCAAATTTGCATTTAGCTTTATAATTTTCATTTATACAGAGAATATTATGTGAGTATTGGATAAAGATCAAACTTATCATGCGAGTTTGATAAACATGGTAGCGAAGGGCTTGCAGAGCGCTTCCCTGTTTCGAGCCGAGAATGATAAATTTTATCTTTATCCGGCACTCACCTTATATTATATTTATCCTACTAAGATATGCTTATTAATCATATAAACGGAGTGAAGAAACGTCAAAAAATATTTTTAACACTGTTTGTTTGTTGTTTACTAAAAACCTCATCATTTCGTATGACGTTAACTTGAACTACATAGCGTTCTTAATATATATTGATAAAACAATCGTGACTGTGTTGAAAAAGCGAACGAATAAACTGACATGTATACATGTATTGTTTGCATTCTGTTTGCTTTCTGTTGTTGTATCGTTTGCAAGGACTCTTTATGATAATTATGTATCCATGTTAAACATGCTTATAATTAAAAAATAATGGAAAAACGTCTACATGAAATTAATCTAGTAGAACAGTAACAAAATGTGTGCTTCGAACTCGTGATTAAGCATCAACAAAATGGCATCCTTTTGCTTTCCACGAAGAGTACTGAGTTATGAAAAACAAAGATTGGATCTGCTTAGAGAACTATTTACGTGAAGGCTTGCATGAAATCGGTGTCTGCATTGAAGACAATAACCAAATGTGCCGTTGAATAGTTAGTTGCATTGCGTGCATCCATTTTTGGTCGTTAGTATGTTGCGGTTCGTTTATTTTCAAACCAAGGACATAAATGGTGTGGTAAACGTAATAAAACGTATATGCAATATAAAGAAAATATAACATTGTGTTTTCTCAGCCTGACAGTGTTATCTAAAGAATCCCCGCAAGATACAAAAGTAGACAGATGTTACCGATGTTTCACATTTGAAATTATAGTTTCACTTATAAATTGTGTATACATGTATTACCTTCATTCTCTGTAACTTTATCCACCGACTTTGTAGCTGGTACCGTGTCATTGTCCAAAATTGCAGCGCGAGTACTTCCTTCCTTAGTGAGGTGCTCTGGAACTGACGTTGTGGTACATTCTCTGCTTTCTAGGAAGCAGGCATTACATGTACCTTAGTCTATGTTATAATAACAGAGAATAACTAACATCGAGTTCCGAAATAAACCACGAACATTGCATTTACCGGTAATTGAAGTGTAACATAATAGTCCCATCTTTTGATGCATGTATAGAAGAAGATACCAAGTTTTTGTTATGATGAATCCGATTCAACAAAACACACAATTTGATACCAATAACGTATACAATTTAATATTTGTAATCGTCAATAAAAAAATTATTTGTTTAAATATTCACATAAACCCACACGTTGGTAGTGGTATCACGTCATGAATCGAACAATAAATCACGTATGCACATGTATACACTACATAGGATCAGTTTATAATGTGCCTCAACATATTTTAAAATAAGCAATTTCTACCAAACAATGTAAACGCAATATTCAATAATGACACAATCTTGAAAATGAAAACTTCAATACACAACTCCAAAATGGCGTCTCCAAACAGTTGGCGTTGTGAGTTATCCGATGAAATTGATCGTTGCATTGTGTTTGCATTTTAAATATAATATGTATTAACGTGTGTGTAAACTATGTATTTGTAGTGAAAACAGCTCATGTATCATTACGAAATGTTAATAATAGTGTACATTTATTATCCTGTCAACTTACAGAAATCCATAACTACATGTACGTGAGCGTGTGAAAGCCGGCTCAACATTTTAGTTTTTTAAATAAATATATATATATATATATATATATATACATAACTTAGCTCGTTTGGTGTAATTTTAAGAAAACCGTGGTATGGCAAATAGAAAAAACATGCTACTGTCTGATCGTGTGTAACATATCAGGCTCAGCACGAATAAAATAACGACTCGGCAAGCCTCGCCGTTATATTATTATAGGCCTCACCTAATATATTACGCAAGACCAGGTACTAACCTGTTATTCTCTATATCAACAGAAAAGAAAAGAAGACAATGAGTATTAAATATTGTGAGAGATAACACAATAAGTAAAAGCCTATACAATGAATACCATTTATTAAAGAAATGCAGTGTACGCACATTGCATCATTCTGATTTGTACGCTAACTATGAATACTGTTATATATTTATAGTGAAAGTAATACATAATGATCAAGTTTTCTTTGTTATGTGACTATCTTTATGATACAGAACATCGAGTTATTTCATGGAATAGTACACAAACGCATTCGTCATGCATGCATTTGTTTCTCCAAACGCAAACATGTAAAATGCATTACATAGTTGTGGACACAATTCATCGCATGTTTCACCAACAAAATCATAGAAACAAGGCTAAGTGCCTCTACTGGCTGACGTCATTAAAAAAAAACAAAAAAACTAATACATATGGTTGCTTTATGCTTACCTTGATTGGGTAAACTATATGTTTCGCTGGAATTAGTAAATCCTTTTGAAAATTTCGAACAGTGCCACTGGTCGCCTTCGTTAGCAATCCTTTCGTCTGATATAATGCAAATGACTCCAGTTACATGTATACACATACATTTCGTCCATTCAATATCTTTGAGGTAGGTTACATTGCATTCAGCTCCATTGAATAATATTTTCGCCACATTTTGCACACGTTGCTCACCAGCTCGAGTCATGTAAATTGTCCAAATTCCGTCACTACCACTATCGCCACTGCAGGAAACTTCTACGGTGGACGTACAAAGCACTTTAACGTCAATCCACGGGTATGGCGACGCTGAAACTTTTTTTTGCAATCTCCAAGCTCATGACCAATATCATATATATATAATATAATAATGTATATTATTCATCATCAATACAATATTATGAATAATTGTCTTATTATTTAGAGCGACAATACATAATATACAACTTATGGTTTTATTAGCTTTAAACTATATGGAAGAATAACCGCTTAATTTGTAAATTATAATAATAATTTGTATATAAATGGTGTAGAATTCTCAGAAAAACAAACAATGAATACCAATAGAACTTTATATTGAGTTGCTTTGTATTTATCTTCGACATATTTTATAAAATACTTGAATAAACTCCAAAAATAAAATAGTATAGTTTTACTGAAGCAATGTTTAGGTACAGTTCTTCAAACATGTAGACATGTTCTAATTTATCTGTTTCACATTTCGAGAGGTAATGTTGTGTTATTAAAGAAGATGCATATTGGTACTGTATAATGTTCTTTTTTTTCATAAAAAAAGAAGTTTCTGAGGTGATTTCAGTTGTTCATCATCAATAGTGTTCATCCCATTTGAAACAAACACATTAAATTTCCTCGCATTAAAAACTTTAACAAACTGACATTTTTATTTTATTAATACATATAATCTCTCCACAATGGGCAAGATTATTCCTGATAACAGCCGGGGTATTCAGATTTATATGATACCGTCATAAAATCTGATCGGATTAAGTTGACAGCAGAAGTGGGGCAACAGCTGAAGAATGGTCAAACTATCAGCTGAATGTGTTTCTGTAAGTCGTTTATTTTCAGTAGGTACACACGAATAATTTTAATTCGTGCACGCTTAGTCTTGAACAATTATGCTTATTATTCGAATTATAACAAGTATCCGTTTAGCGAATGAGAAGACAATTGGAGAAAAAACATGAAATAAGCAGAAACGTTTGAATAGACAAAATGATATAAACAAAGTCAATTTTTATAAGAAAAAAATAGTTCCAAAAATCTACATACACGAACAAACAACGTTCAAAATTAAAATGTTATTAAAATACATTTTAAAATAATATGACCTTCTACAAATATATTTAGATACATTCGCTATTTCAAATGAAATAATGTATTTTTTTTGTTGATTGATGTATTTTTTAGACATGTCAAAAACTTCTCATAAATAATATATTCTTTATTCAACAACGTAAACATTCTGTCTGAAATTACACTAAATACACTCATTTAAAAGGATAAGATTTCGTTAAATGTTGGTGTGAACTTCTATGTATAAAATTGGTTAGAATCCGCATTTCTAATACTCCGTTAGGGTAACCCAAGTTTTCACTTATATGGTCCTTATTTTATTACCCCATACAACCAATATCCCCGAGACGAACACAGAACCTTATCAGTTGATCAGGTCATCCTCTGGCAAAAATCGCGGGAAATCCCGAAGTTTGACAAAAGCCAAATAGGTTTAACATCAACTTATTTTAAACGGAAAAAGGGTTTAATAATATTTGTTTAAATTAATGAAAGGTATATATTGTATAATACACATATTATATGCTGCGAAACCGCTTGCACCTACGCTTTGGGGGCGAATACTTTTTGAATATCGAAGCTAAACGTTCAACAATCTAATGTAACAACTTACCCAAACAATCCCGATTTTCAGTAGAGATATATAGTAAATTGAGATGGTTAACTAGTTCAACCTTAAACAAAACTAGAAGACTTTAACTTTAAAATAATAGAAAATATACCAAAGAATATATTAAAGATTGGATGTAATCGAACCATTTGCACCTAAAGAGTGATTTAAACGATAGTATAGTTATGACGAGCCAAAGATGTCTTCCCTATATATTTGAATATACCGCTGTAGGCTGGGTATCGATTATGTCGTGGCAGTTATTCTTCCATATGGAATGAATTTTAGAATCGCGGAAAACATGCCATTGCCTATTAAAACACGTCAACTTCAAAGGCGGATGCCGTAAAATCATGCGTACAGTATACCTCATTTACAGTGAAAATATGTAGGATTTAAACGCATTTAAACGACGTTTACTCTATTAAATTATTAATTTAAACATGGAATGCAGTTTATATTTGAATCGCGGCTACAGATGTGTTCATACTACGCGGAGAAAGAGTGGAGCATTCGACTAAATCATATCTCGATCATTTCGTTCTGGGACGTGTGAATACTAAAATTGTATTATTGAAATATTAGGCTATATCGAACTGTTTTGAAATTTTTTAGCGTACATTTATGAACCCATCGGCTGTACATACTTCATTTTATGTAAACGACAGTCAATGGAATATAAAAGTCAGTAGAATTATCATTTGACCTTGTCGTTTAGTGATGGGAAAGCAGACAGTAAGCAACACTTTTGCCTAGCGTGAAAAGTACTTATGATATAATACATACTGATATAACGATTCAAACTGAAACCAACACATAATTTTAAGTAATTTCATCATAGATAACAAACCACAAACTTACTTGAGTTACCAGGGGTGCACACTGCTATTACGCACAGCAGTATTATCCGATTCATTTTGTGGGTACCTTTTCCAAAACTAATAAATCAACTCCAAATGATCCACTTCTTTACTAGTACAGTAAAAGCTGTTAAATGTGTGTCTATATCTAATCTCTGGGCATTGACATAACGAAGGAAACAGGAAGAAAACGCATAATTTATGTGAAGTGGATATTGGCATGACGAACGAAGGCATCGTGTACACGCCGGTCCTAGCATAGACATGTGTACATTTGCTCCAACCACACTATGATTGTTACTAGATTGAAACACTGAATAAAGTGCACAAACCTTCGCTGAGACATAACAACAAATAATGCATAATACAAACGGAAAAATACATGTTCACAACTGCAGTGAGCAATATTAAAACTGCAGCAACCTCTTAAATAAGATTTAAAGGCAAATATCAATTTTAGCATGATCCTACTATGAAATTTATTCTGTTATTAACTACAAATACTACTACTGATGCAACAAATACTACTGCTGATTTAGCTGCTGCTGATGTTATTGCACCTGCTACTGATAATAATAATACTAATACTAATACTAATACTAAGACTACTACTACTACTACTACTACTACTAATAATAATAATAATAATAATATTAATCATAATAATAATACAAATTATTATAGTAAGAGCACCAATATAATAATCAGAGTGGTGTGTCTAGCGACTCTTTGTTATATGAAGTTTTATTACACTGAAAATGAATGTCGACAAACCCCAGCCCGAATATCCAGCTCGAATAGCGATGCACTTGCTAGCTATGCATGTTGAAGATTGTGTTAACTCTAATCATCAACAGTTGTATGATATAATTCGCTTGTGCTGATATTGATTCCATGAAGCTCAAATAGGGCATTACTCGTATTTAGGCAGGACAACTATTAATTTTGTTGGAAAACGACTATACAATGTTAAACATAAACGAGTAGACTGCACGAGTGGAGTTTTTGTTCCTAAAAACGTAGTTTACAGCATGTCTTTCCTCAACTCACCCCACCATATACGCATCATGATGAGTTTATGAGAGATGTTTTGATATTTATAAATGTAGTATATAGTGGGGAGAGTTGAGGAAAGATAAGCTGTACACTAAGTTTTAGGAACTAAACCTACACTCCGCTCTCCTAAACTTATCGCAAAACAGCTGCAATCCATCTATCAACAGCTACACTCATCTCAAGTTACAACAGTCGTACTTAACTCACCACACAGCAGCTTCACTCAACTTATCTCAGAACAGCTACGCTCAATTCAATTCAAATCATTTACAATCAACTCACCACACAACAGCTACACTCAACTCACCACACAACAGCTTCTCTCAACTCACCTCTTCACAGCTACACTTTACTCACCACACAGCAGCTACACTCAACTCACCCAACAACAGCCACTCTCAACTCACCTGAAGTCACAGCTACACTCAATTCACCACACATCAGCTACACACAACACACCTTCAACAGCAACACTCAACTCACCTCACAACAGCTACACTGAACTCGTCTCAAAACAGCTACACTCAACTCAGCTCTCAACAGCTAAATTAAAGTCAGCAAACAGCAGCTACACTGAACTCATCTCACATCATAAACGCTCAACTCACCAAACAATAGCTAAATTCAACTCACCTCACATCAGCTACACTCACATCACCTCACATCAGCTACACTCAAGTCACCTTACAATAACTACACTCAACTCAATACTTTCAATAAACCCAATTAATAAAAGCTAAATAACAATTCAATTGTCCATATTTGTATCATATTATTAAATTGTATTATGAAGGTTGTAACGTGCAACCCATACAGTGGTGATGATTACGTTATTCACACAGAGCAAAGTTCAACAGTCATACTTAATAACGAATATCAACTCCATTGTCATACACTGTAAATAAGCACAGTATTAAATAATAGATATATATACTAATGATCAATTGAACGTAAATGTTCACAATTTATATTCACACATTGCATACTTTTCGAAGAGTCACTTAAATGTCACTACATTAACATTAAATCTGTAAACCTGTATCTCTATAGCTCATCTCTTATGTAAGAGATACAGTTTACAACAATTACAGGATGCATACAAATGTTACAATCACCACCTACCTTCGACAAATACAGTTAGTAAATACTTACAAAGGATTATACGATATAAGTGTTAGTCCATGTCTTACACGTAAAACATAACAATCATGGTTAGAAAACAATAAGAGCATTAACAATGCTCAATGTATGAAGCATGAATGGTAAATGAGGATTTACAATGAGGTAGGAATCTGAATAATTTGGTATAATCACATTTTATTGACAACATATTAACAATAAAAATGTACAGTTTGTATTGCAAAAAATGTGCAGCATAAACGAAACAAGACATATTCATGCAAGTATATAAGAGTTGACACGTGTTGCCATTTCATACCATATGTTATTGAACGAGTTTGGCGAGCTTACTAAATAATTTCCTGGGTGAGTTTAATGAGTAAGGTGCTAAATGACAACGAGTGTCAGATCGTGTTATCACATGCATTTAAATGAAAAAAAATATTTGTCATTTTTCCAACAGTTGTTGATAAATATTAAAAGTGGTGTACTGACGTGACGGCATTTTATGTTGACAACGTCATTTCACCAGTACACCGTTATGCGATTGGTCAGTCAAGCAATCTTCACACAATGAAAACGTTCAAAATGCTATCTTGCACATGTGTAAGATAACAATATTCGTAATGGCTGTACTACAAGCTATAACATGTGATAGAGAAACATACAATGTTCTTGGACAATTATTCATAGCGTAGACATGCCAAAATCTAATGTTGCCTGTTGTTGGTTATAACTAGGATGGGACGCGTAGGTTATCAATAGTAGGGTATAGTTCGGAAATTAACCTGCCACATTGGAATGCATTTCACAGTGGATGCAAGGAATAGCTCAGGTTACCTTTAGTGATCATTATTTTATAACACTGCATTTAGTTTGTCACATATTGTACAGGCTTTTTGAACTATGAACATTTTATATTGCAGTTACACATATATTGATATGGTGAATTAAATGTGCTGAATATCCATGTAGACTTATTAGTAATCTTAAAATTGTGTAAATAGCATGGAATGGTAATGCTTTGTTATCCAGGTATATGTGTTAAATGACCCAAAATACGGGTTCTCGAGTACTGGTTCATGCCTTTTAAACACTATTTTATTATACATATACAATACAAAACATGTAATTGTGAATACATATTTTTCTCATTGCATCCAAATTCATAGCCTATGCATAGTCAATTTAAATAGTAAAACAATAACAATACATAATCAATCACAACTGACTGATGAAATGAGCACACACTACATATCTGAACAAGTTCACAAGACAAAACATGATACACATGTAATTGTATTTACAGATTTTCGGCATGTAAGACAATACAAAGCCGTTAAATTGGATGCAATATAGGAATAATGAAACTCCAGATACACCATCGGGAGAGAAACACTTATTACCACCCGCTGATCCTTGAGGCAATTTACCACTTGTCTATACCATACAAGACAATACATACAACACAACACAAACCATACAAATAAGTATTTTATAAAACACAAGGAAACCACCGTTTGGTTGTATATTTTGATATTATTTTATAATGTATCGCGATATAATATAATATAATGAGTGATTAGATGACGAGACGACTATACCATTACTGTTTGATTTATTGCATATACATTTAATTCGTAGTCATAATTTTATAAGCTATGCATTTTTGAAAGTGCTTGTCTTGTATTCTGATAAATAGAATTTCTCTTTGAAAGTACAAACGCGAGTCATTAAAGTATGTTTACATACATTTAACGCATTTAATGCAGTTTTCAAGTGTCACAAATAAAATAAGAGTTAAAGTCGAAAATAAAATCAGGAATTATTCAAAAACAAGCTTATTGCTAGATACGTTTGTCGGAGTAGAACATGCACGATATTTAAAACCAAACGGTAACACGTTTGCAATACGCTATGAATCCAGTGCAACACAATTGCCACACAAAAACAGGTCATCTGAAGACTCTTGAGGACCCATCATAACATTGACAAAATTTTAATAATCGTGAGAGCATCAGCTTAATGCGAATTAAGTAATCAACCATTACAGCAACAGTGATAAGAAGATCGGACTTGTTTAATCGAATGTTACAACTGGATAAATATTTAACTGAATTGTAAACATTTATACATAGACACACACATGCACACACACGCACACACACATGCCTCGAATGCACGCACGCACACACGCACATTCTACACACACACGCACGCGCACACACACGCACACCCACACACGCACGCACACACGCACACACACACACATATACATACACACACGCACACACTCACGCACACACACACACACACGTACGTGTCTACGGTGTAGACTGAGGACACCTGAAATTTGCAGTCGACTCGGGACACCATTATGCAAACATCGTATGACTTTCTAATTTCACATACATGCTCTATAGTGCATTTCCATCCTTTACAGCTATTTATTTCTTGTCTAAAATATAAGGATAAAACATGTCATTTTACAGACAAATGGGGACAGTTGCTTGATACACTTCACACTGAGGACAGACCTATCACTGAGGACAGACCAACCACTGAGGACAACTTACACACAAACAGTGGGGACTTCACACACCATTGTCTGAGGACATCACACACAAAATATATTTAAATTATAAAAATATCGTATTTATTAAAATATATTATTTTACTCTGCTTATTATGTTATTGTTATTATTTAGTAATATTATTCTTTGATATTTGATAACAGCGACATCTCGAATATATCGGATATTAAAGTAAATGCACTTTTGTTTTATTCGAACTGGGCACAGCCCAACCACTGAGGACTTACACACAGACAGTGAGGACTTTACACACCGCTGTCTGGGGACATAACACAAAGTTTTGGATTATATTGCTTCTCTTTAATTACAAATTTAGTTTTAAAGCCATTATTATATTAATAATATTAACTATAGCATTGTTAGTTGTTCGTACATGAACCGAACATGATCAGAGGATCATCGTTGACGCTTTTTGTATTTGGATTTAGTCCTTGTGAATTACCAATATCGAATACATATAATAAATAAGTATAAATTACTTTCACCTAACTTTCCTCTATCGGTAAAAGCGGTAACAGAACATTTTGCATTACAAACGCATTTGGAGTGGATAACGTTTAAATTGAAATCTGATTCATTAAAATGGAGCAGTTCAGCGCACTGTCGATAAAATCCAACATAATGCTGTGAAACAGTGCAGATATGCTTAGAACATGGGGATATTTGAGTAAACTGAAAGAGATGGCGATGTTTGCTGCTAAATTAACGACGACGGGTATATTTTGCATTGACAGATATTCAATAAGTCGGTCTATAAATGACCGAAAATGCCACTCCGAGCATGCTTAATTATCAAAGTCAAACTGAACATTTTTATTCCCTTTACAACTACGCTCCCGATAGGGAAACAAAACAACAAACCAAAAACACGTTTTCTGGTATAGCGGTTGGTATGACCGACTGACTGATACCGTGTACTACGTCTTCTGTCCGTCCATACAATATACACTCATGCATCACATAAACATGCTAAACTATATCATTCAACAATACATAGTACAATACAGGTCACAACATTATACGGCATACTGTATGCCACCACGAGTTCCGCTCGTAAGAAACTATCAAGGCAGCCACGCCTACAGTCTCTTCCGGAGACAAAAATCCCAAAGTGGGATAACTATAATATATTCTATATTATTCCAGTATACAACATGGTGGATTGCAAGCATTAATGATCTATGATCTTAATATACAAGGATATTGTCACACTGACACAACAAGGTACCACCGATAGTATAACGGCTGGTATGACCGACAGACTGATGCCTTGTATTACGACATCTGTCCGAAAATACAATATGCACACATTCATCACATAAACATGCTCAACTAAAATCATAGAACAATATAAAATACAATACAGTTCACAATATTATACGGCATACTGTATGCTACCACGAGTTCCGCTCGTAAGCAACTATCAAGGCAGCCAAGCCTTACGTCTCTACCGGAGAAAAAAAAACAAAGTGGGATATCCATACTATATTATTCCAGTATACACCATAATGAATTGCAAGCATTAATGATCTATGATCTCAACATACAAGGATACTGTCACACTGACACAACAAGGTACCACCGATAGTATAGTCGATGGTATGACCGACTGACTGATACAGACTATTACGTCTTATGTTTGAACGAGTCATACATACAACACATGCATCACATAAACATTCTCAACTATATTCAACAATTACACAATACACAATATTTCACAAAATTATAGAGCATACTGCATGACACAACGAATTCCGCTCGTTAGCAACTCGTTAGCAACTATTAAGGCAGCCTCGTCTAACGTCTGGGCCGGAGACAAAAACCCCTCAGTGGGATAACTATGCTATATAATACCATTCCAGTATACATCATAATTCATTGCAAACATTAATGCTTGATTATCTCAATTTACAAGGATACTGTACCATTGATATACAACAAGATACAATTAATCGTAACATTCAGTAATAGAAAATATTAAATAATATTTATTGCAATGATATGAGGCGTTATTATATAGCTGTACATGTGCTAAGTAGTAGAAAATGGAACAAACATTCATTAAAACAAATGCCTGTAACGCTCAATGTTTTGTTTCTTATTATAATTAATATATTTTCTTTTTTTTAAATATGATAACATATTATTTGCATTTGTATCAATAACGTTTCAAATCACTTCGCTGTAAATGATTTAGAATTAACGTGTATATCTGTCAGTCAATCCTAACGCTGAATGCCTAATCTACTCATGCAAGAGAAAAACGTGAAATTACCTATCGGATCTACATTGACATATTCGTCTGATTCGCTTTGCTAAAACGCCGAAAATTATATTTTTCGACAACAGAGGACGAACGAACAGCATGCATTATTACAATATGTAATATTCATTTGATTCATTCGTATATAGTCCGAATGAGAATAGCACCCTAAACCAGATCGATATGTCGTCTGTTAAACACGCGTTCACTAGTCTGTAGTTTGTAGTTATTTATTTGAGTAATTAACGTAAACGAAGCTCCGGAACGATATCTATCCATTTCTTTTCAATAAATCTATTTGTTATCTTTTAAAATATAACTTGCGTTCATAAATACCATTCAGCACCCGTACGAGGTCAATTTAAGGGTAATGGTAAAAACCGCAAATTATATTTGTCAGAAAAGCCGGACTCTGCACCTTAGAGTTTAATAAATGTGGTTAGATTACCATTTCTTATACTTATTTTTAACTGCATGACGTTATTTAATATTATTTTGAGTGGCTAACGTGCGAACTCACGCTTAATATCCTACGGTGTCACGTTAGGACCACTCGTTGTTTAGCATTGTCAAAATCTCAAAATCTCTCTCTCTCCCTCTCTTCCCCGCCCCCCGACCCACCCACCCACTCCCCTCTCTCTATGGATTACGATGGCGAAAATGCGAAAGCACGATTCGATGGCATGAGACGACGGAGCGATAACGCGAGATTACGATGCGAGAATGGGTAATCTCGCGTTTTCGCCCCTGTAAATACAAAGGTCGAACATTCGAGAACACGATGGGAGATCGCGATATTAACCTATAAGTCTATTATTAATCTTTTAATCTAATAATATCTCCATATTAATTTTGCGATCTTGAATCGTGATCTCGCGTAATCGCTTCGTTATCTCGTGTCCTCGTATCGTGCTTTCGCGTTTTCGCACTTGCAATCCAGAGGTCGACAATGCGAAACAACGAGTGGTCCTAACGGAACACTGTAACATCCCCTTAAAGGTTTACCCACCGCGAGGAGTTCTTTTAAATAAACAGCAGTGACGAATACCACTGACGCCGCATTGCGCAGGCGCCGTACTTTTTCCGCATACATCGTACCATTTGAAGGCTATATAATTTAAAATCATGAACTATTTCACAACTCCAACATGTGCATAATGTTCTGAGTTGTTCTTTTAAGACACAAACAGAACAATATAGCGTACAGACCGTTATTTCATTATCATAAAACATCACTTTCATCATAATGTGTACAACACTAACATGAAGTTGTTTAGTGAAACAATTTTCTAACTGAAGAAGTCTCAAATTTTAGTTATTGGTATTTAAGTCTCGGATTCAGGCTCTAAATGTTTGTTAAAACGGACCCAGGACACAAGGAAAACTGGAGTTGATTATTTTTGCGACCGTCCACTGAGGACAGTGTGACCCACAACTGAGGACAGAGTGACATGTCACTGAGGACAGTGTTTGCGAACTCGACACATCCATTTCAACATGTTTTAGTCAAATATGGAAATAAACATATGCATTTGAGATGCTGATGAGCTTCTAACAGACACTGAATCTTTCATAATGTGTGTTGGTATGGTGGCTGCTTTATGCCATCTTTCTGGCTTGTTAGCGGGTTTGAAGGACGCCAACACGACAACACGCCATAACGATACATATAGGCTCCAGTCCTACAGCGTTCGTACAGCGTCTTAACGGCGCTTGTAAAGTTTAAAAGAACGCCGCATTGTTGCTACTACGTTCCCACCGCGCTCTTTCCACCTCGTCGTGCAGACGCCGAGCCACGTCGATGTCTTTGAATATAGAAAAAATAATCTCGGCGACAGGGCGTTCTATGCGTTGTCGGGGCGCCCAAAGTTGCTGGCGACTGCACAGCGCGCACCTCTGAGTTCAGCAAATATTTTGGACGCCGTGGGTGCGTTGCGCGAAGGCCGATTTGCTGTAACTGGGGTTTAATGGTTCGAGAACATGATAACTATTTCATTAGTGTCATTTATTACATGCGCACGCGATAGTTATTACGTGTGCCTCACGATAGCTATTACGTGCGCAGGCCATAGTATTACGTATTCACGCGATAGTATTATGTGCGCACGCGATAGCTATTTTGTGCGAACGCGATAGCTATTACGTGTGCAAGCGCGAGCTATTACGTGTGCACGCGATAGTTGTTACGTGCACACATGATATTGATTACGTGCGCACGCGATAGCTATAAGGTGCGCACGCGATAGCTTACTAATGAGAATAGGTATCTGATTATTGGTCAATTATTACTATAGCATGAGAAGTATTTAAAAATGATTGCTTAACACATACGTTACGATTTTATAAAGACCAAATATTTATTTTAATGATTTTATAGAATTATCCCCGTGACACTTCGTGGCCGAGGAAAATCAATTGTAGTAGTCAAATCGTTATGCATGAAATATAAATGAAGAAGAAATTGCAATATTGTCAACGGTACTGTAGTTGCGTACAATTTTCATTGACGTGCACGGCTTTTGTAGGTGTTAGTTCAAGTCGACTGCAGCCGTGTATCGAAAATACTTGTGTTTATTTTGTCTTAACGATACACCGTACATAATTCTTATAATTTCATTCAGTTGAGTGTTTCATTGTTGAATATATGAATTTTGAACATTTGGTGAATACATAAACTTTGAACAAGACTAGTCTATTCACAGCGCTTGCAGACATTAAGAAGACGCCAAAGCGTTGCTACGGCGTTCCCACCGCGCTCTCTCCAGCGCGTCGTCCAGACGCCGAGCAACGTCGATGTTATTGAATATGGTCAAAATAATCGCGGCGACATGGGGTTCTAGGCTTTGTCACAGCGCCCAAAGTTGCTGGCGACAGCACAGCACGCACCTCAGCGTTCTGCATATATCTTGGAAGCCGTGAGTGCGCCGCGCGAAGGCCGATCTGCTGTCACTGGGGTTTAATGGTTCGGGGACATAGGAACTATTTCATTAGCGATAGTTATTACGTGAGCCCGCGATAGTTATTACGTGCGCGGGCGATAGTTATTACGTGCGGACGCGATATTATAACGTGCGCACGCGATAGATATTACGTGCGCAGGCGATAGTATTTCGTATGTTCGCGATAGAGTTAGGAGCGCACGCGATAGCTATTATGTGCGAACGAGATAGCTATTACGTGCGCACGCGATAGCTATTACGTGTGCACGAGAGAGTGATTACTTGCTTACCCGATAGCTATTACACGCGCACGCGATAGCTGACCAATGAGAATAGGTTTCTGATGATTGGTCAAATATTACTAAAGCATGGGAAGTATTTATAAAATGATTGCTGATCACATAGGTTACGATTTTATAAACACCAAATATTTTTTTAATAATTATAAAGAATTGTCCGTGGGACACTTCATGGGCACGGAAAATCATTTGCAGTAGTAAAATCGTTATGAATGAAATATAAATGCAGAAGAAATTCCACTTATGTCAACGGTATTGTTGTTGCGTACATTGTAGGTGTGAGTTCAAGTCCGACTGCAGCCGTGTGTCGAAAAACGTATCTTGTGTTTATTTTTTCTTAACGATACACAAAACATTATTTTTGAATACGTGTCTATATTTGATGTACCCCTTAAACCTACTTAAGACATGCAATCCATTAAATCTTAACCCTATTAACAGCTTTACAATCATTATGATTAAATGTAATAGATAGAATTGGGAATACCTGGCATTCAGTGATTGACCTTCATTTATAAACTAAACAGGCTGCATCGTTTTATGCGCACGCGTTGATGTCACACAACTGTACAAGATTTTTATACATTTCTATCAATTAATGTACAATCTGAAATAAATCTGTAACAACTCGTACATATTAGTTAGTGTATTTATTCATGATAATTTCCGGATATATTATATAATTGTATATATTAATCAGTAGAATGCAATCATTGTCAAATAAAATCAGTTTGTAATTCAATTCTATACGCAAATTAGTGGTAGTCTAATAATGTATAAGTGTGACAACTGTCAAGTTTGGTCACTAGCAGTGGATTGCTCACAGCAAAGAAAGTGACACAAAATGCAAGATAAACAGACTGAGTCATGTCCTGGCAAATATTTTAGTTGGTATGGAGTTTATACAAACAGTTCTGATAGTCTATTGGTCAGTGGCACATTAGCAGTACACAAACAACATAGTCACGTAATAAAGCTTATTATCATGTAGAGAAACACATTTTCTGACAAAATTAACATAGAGATTAAAGAAACAATGGTCTCCAGAATATCTTCATAACTTGCTATTTTTGCTTTTTTATAAATGTTTCTATCGGAAATAATTGTATTGTATCAAATCCGAAAGCATAACATTTAAATGTATGACATCGTTTAGCATTCTCTACATCTATAATTCCAACCATTTTGCTTTGCTACATTTTGTTGATTATCTTGAAAAAGGCAGAATAGCCGAAACATCAATATATATTCAACTAAAACTGTGTGAGTTTTTTTATGAAATATTTATTTAATTACTGTGGAATCACTTGAATTCGAGGAACACACATTTCGCGCAATACGTTTGAAAATTTGAAAACTAGTCCAAGAAGTTAGAACCTCAAGACAAGAGATTTTTAATTCAAAAAAGCAATTAGACCAAGTTCATCTAAGATATTTGATTCCATTTGAACAGGTCACTATATTCTATACAAAATGATGATAACAGTACACTGTAGTTGCTAAAAACCAACTGGGCAAAAAACAGCAATTAAATTGAACAGTCGTCAAACACAAAGTACTCCAAGAAGGCACTGATCAGAAACGGAACATATTTTTTTTGCACACACTTGCTAATGAAGCTTCTCATAGTTTCTTTTTAATCGGGCCAGTAGTATTTGTACAATATATTCAATTCACATAATTTCAGCAAAGTCCAGGAAATAATTTTAAATTATATATTCACTACAGCAGTCATCCAAGCCTCATCATTGAAAAGAAGCAGTGATATGTAGCACTTTAGTACAGCATTCAGTACAGCGACGAGTGTTTGATGACACTGACATAAGGCAACAACATATTTTGTTTTTGTTTTGTTTTTTCAGCCATAATACGGTTTTGTATAAACTGTTTAATCATCGTCCATGATCTCTATTGTAACTCTACATGTTGACGTAAAAGCTCTGCACACTGGTGTTTTCCAGAAAGTTCGGTAGAAGTAGGTATCGAAAATAACACAATAGTCTTTTCCCCTTCAGTCCATGGTCTTCTGTCACTGGAGACTTAAAATAAAACATACATGATTAGATACTTATTCCACTTCGTGAAAATGCTGTACCTTACTGGCACTCACATTTTATATTGGAATTTTATGACCTAAAAGAAACTGAATATTGAAAATATGAGGGCTAGAAAACTTCATTTATGCTTCGAATCATAAGTCTCAGTATTGTGTTAGTAGACAAAAAGAGTTGCCTCTACTGTGCAAAAGCTTGATGTGCAGATGAACGATGAATACAAAATACGCAGATAAGCTCAAATACCCCTTAAGGCTACCCCAGTGTGGATCCAACTTGTGACTGCTATACTGACAAACTGGCATACTTCTTACTGTATTATCCGGATGAATCCTATGAAAATAGTTTTCAACAGATTACACAACAAAGAATACCTTGCTCAATGTCGCTTTGGACCTCCATTATATTCTAGTTCAGGTTCTTGCTCATCTGGTGCAACATCACAGTTATCGTCAATGTGGTCATCAGTACTCTGTAAATAAAAAAGTAATATCCAATCTTACTGACACCAAACGAGGACAGTGTAAACTAATACTGAGGACAGTGTAACCTTCAAAGGGGGACATGCAAAAACACAATGACATTATTTACATTTATGTGCATAATTATTTTCAGAATTAAAACAGAATTAAAATTCCATTCTTCCAATGACCCTAAAGTTAATTTAGGGCAAAAAAACTAAGCAACCCACCAGTACTTTTGGTTTCAAGTAATCATTCCTATGTGTAACAGTAGCCAACGCTCAGAAAAAGGGTGTTTGAAGTCCAAAGGCAAATAAAATTAATAATTTTAATGAATAATTTTACTGCGGCTTTTCTTGGTTACAATCATTGTTGTAGGTAGAAATATGAAGTCCTTCTTTATTTGGATCCAACTTGTGAATGCTAGGTTTATAGACCGACTCTTAATTAACTGAACTAGCCGGAGATATAGGTAAACCTTTTTTTCAACAGGTTTCACACCAAAGAATACCTTGCTCCAAGTTGCTTTGAACCACCATATGTATCAGTTCAGGTTCTAGGCCATCTGGTTCAACATCACAGTCATCGACACTGCAGTCATCAAGACCTGTGTAAAAAAAAGTAATATCTAATCTAACCGAGACCAAGTGAGGACAGTGTAAACGCACACTGAGGACAGTGTAACCTTCAAATGGGGACGTGCAAAAATACAGTGATATATATACAGCATTTTGCATGTAGATTTAATGTCTAATTGTTGTGCACCATCCTGCTTAATTTCTGTGAATAACTGGCACATATGACAGACAAAAACTTTGCTGAGACCCACCCTTAAGACAATTTCAATCCCTTAGCCAACACTACACATTGAGTCACTGCCATATTAATTCCTTGGAAGCCAATGACCTTGTAAACATAAGAAAACAATTTTATTAAGCATTCCACATTGTTTACAGAGACTTGTTTACATAGCAAAATGACAATTATCAAATAAATATGTCACAGATTCTAATAGACATATGTCCATAAGACACGGATGCCCCCACATTCCACTTTTGTCTGAAAACTCCCATAATATCGAAAAAAAGTTAATATGTTTGTAAAGTTTCATTGCTATAGCAGCAAAACTATTTGAGTTAAGTGCGATACAAGTTAAAATAGACATTTCTTTTGCCAAAAAAAATCCATAAATCCAGGTATGTCAAAAACATCCAAACCAAAATATGGAGGTGCGCAATTGCACATGCTGGTTAATATGTGTGTAAGGTTTCATATCTCTTGCAGTAATAACTAATACTTTTTGAGTTATGCACGACACAAAAATCTGACGGATGGACAAGGGCAAATATAAATGCCCTCCCCCCTCTGAAAGTGCGGGCATAAAAAGGAATGTATACATTAAATTTATATAAGAACACGCGAAATAACACTCATGACCTGCCTGGAAAAAATATTTTGTTTATTAAAAATCATCAATCAGAATAAACTAGAACTGTCATTGTCTTGTCTGAAATACCCCCCGAATGCCGCTTAGTCAGGGGACTTTGCTGGTTTGGTTTGATATTCGTTTAATTATAACATATACATCTGATAGTTTTTATATATATTATCCAGACAAAATTCAAATATATAAATTAACAAAGGGCAATGACTTTATAAAAATTGAAGCGAGAGTTACTGCACTTGTTTACTTCACTTCCCCTCAATGAGATCTATCTACCAATTAAATTTAAAGTTGATAGCTCTTTTAGATTTCGAGTTGTTCTCCGGACTAAATTCATATATACAAATTAACAACGGACAATAACTCTAAAAATATGGAACACGAGTTATGATTCCATGTTGCTTTGAACCACCATATGTACGATCAATGCCGACATCAGTCGACATCGGGAGTTTATTACGGATACACTACCTTAAGTTCATTCAAACATAATAATTACACAGATTGATTACTGGTAAACCTACCCAAAACTTCCGATAACATCAAGTGTGATATTCAAGGAGACCTCCGATAAACACTAATAATTTTAACACTCCTTTTATTTATACTGTTAACAGCATTGTTATTTCAAACAATCTTTTGAATTGTAATGCATTTTTAATCAATTAAAAACTTAAGTATTTGGAGGGTGCCTTGTTTGTTGACATCCCTTATGTGTAAACCTTTACAAAAAATGTATAATACTAACCAATTGGCTTATAATGTCTGATATGAACTGGGGTTAAATGAAATATGCTTACTTTTTATATAATTTGTCATATAATCACCATTCCATTAGTCAGTTTGTTGAAACAAACACAATATGCAGAATATGCTGACACAAACACAATATGCAGAATATGCAATAAAGCTGATCATATACCAATCCACTGACATATAAATCAAAACCATGTTTGTTACTTGCCAATTTTGACCAAGAATCTGAGAGTTGTTCTTTCTTGTCAAGTTGACTTGAACTTGAAGACTTTTTATTCCGAGATACACTTTCACTTGTGCTATTTACACTCATTGTTTATACATAAAAAACAACATTTGCCACGGTTGTTGAGTACACACATGTGATAAATCCATACATATCATACGATGTTCTTCATTATTTTTATTGTTATTTGCAATAATCACTGAAATTTGTAATGCCATTTTCATATTGTCCGCCATGTTGGAATATTGACATCACAACACTGATGTCTTGATGAGTAATGTGTTTACCTGTATCTATTTTTAGAACTGTTGCAAGAACATGGGCTATTATTAGCGGCTGAAGGCTTTATAGACTTAAAACCATTTACAATTTTGTTTCAGCGATCGGCTAATTGTATTAAATGAATGAAATAAAAATAAATTTCCCGAAAGTAACTTTTATTTTATCCGATCTACATTTTGTATTCCCTAAATCCGGTCATGTACCGTACATGTATTACTATACACATCCATCAAATACGTTTTTGCCCATAAAATAAATAGCTCCTATAATTATTTTATCAATATCATCTCATTTTATAATTGGTTTTGACCATGCAAACACAGTACTTGTCAGGTGTCCAGATTTAAGTACTGTCCGGGTTTATGCCCCGTATTTTGGAGAAAGACTTCAATGCATAAGCGAAAGAACTCACAAAATTATACCGCTATATTTAACACCATAATTATAATTGTCAATTTCAAAAATCTTACCATGTTATTTGTAAATTTGTAGTTTATTCCCACTTTCGACTCTAACAATGGCGACCGGCTCCCAAACTGAACGAAACGATGACGTAACTAGATGACGTAACAGGAGTGCGCATGCGCAATGTCATCGTGTGTATAAAACCGAATCTGCGAAAAATGGTCGAAATGTAAAATGATGATACACACGCCGAAAAATGCTAGGAATCGGACGACAAGTGGGACTCTTCGATTTGACAAGTTTTTTACATGTTTTGTGAAAAAATAATTATTTTGAAGCATATTTACTCTGTTGACAAGTGAGGACGTCCTCACTTGGTCAACGAGTCCTCATTCGTTGCTGTGTATCCTGATGGATGTCCTCATTTTACCGTGCATACAAGAGCACACGCACACACACACACACACACACATACACACACACACACACACACACACACACACACACACACACACACACACACACACACACACACACACACACACACACACACACACACACACACACACACACACACACACACACACATACACACACACACATAGATGTGTTTGGTGTCAAACGGGGACTGTGTACAAAACCACCACAATTGGGGACTTCTTTAAAAATGAATTAACTGTGCCCATTTTTTGAAAGAAAAGCAATAATGATATTTAAAATGATTTGGATATATACAACTATGTCTAGCTTTAAAAAATCAATGTGTGAATTATTACTCACTAAATGGGGACACATACCGATACAAGCAATACTAATATTTACTCATGAAATGGGGACACTAAACTAAATAACTAAACGTTTGAAATTATTTATTTTGATTGCAAATTAATTGATAAAATACAAATTAAGCTCATTAAAGATGCAATGACACATATGAAAAACTTCTCCCAAATATTTAAAGTACCGAAAGTAAATTATGGCTTCAATATTATAGCTATAAGGGATTTTGGACGACTCCTACTACTACTCCTACTTCTACTAGTACTTCCACTTCTTCTCGTACTACTACTACTCTACTACTACTATTATTATTTGTTATTATTACTTTTATTATTATTATTATTATTATTATTATTATTATTATTATTATGTTGTTGTTGTTGTTGTTGTTGTTGTTGATGTTGCTGCTGTTGTTACAAACATAAAATACATGTCTAGAGTATTTTTAGTTTACGCCTATTTTCAATTTCTACAACACATCTATACAAAGACATTATCATCGACGTGTCTTCTAACTTTTTCATACATTTTTAACATAGAAAAATTCAAATCCTTTTTGTTTATGCCAGGCTTTTTTGTCTGAACTTTTTAAGATATTTTTGATAATTCAGTGTAGTCACAACCGAACCCGTCATCATAAATTTCATGAATTATTTATCTTATTTATAAATTATTCTAACGACTCTCAGACTGGTTTTTAATAGAAATGTACTTCATTCCGTGCCAATAAGTCGTCTACGACTCACAACGTATCATTATGCAACTATTTGTGAACAATTATTGTACACTAACGTGAATAACAACACAAATATTCAAAATTTAGCATCGTTTCGCATTACAATCGCTTCATAATTTTATCAATTTCAACTGATGAATACTCATAGCGTGAACGGTTTTTACATCTATATTTTCGTCTGTAGTGTTATTTTTATCCATTTTATACACGTTTCATGTATTTTTTGTAATCTGTGTCAAAAAAGTTGAAAAATATCTATTCGCCAATCTGTGAACAAATCCCTTTAAGTCAGTATTGAAATAAATTGCATTAAACATAAATATTATGTGCAGTAAATGTGCAATAAAAATCGATATAAAACATCATTCTTTAAACTTATTCTAGCCTTAATATCTCTGAGACATCGCAGCAATGCTATTTACGATGAAACCATACAATCACTTTATTTAAATGACAGTCGTATACAATATAGAGCGTGAGAAAAAAAGAAGTTTTTATTTACACTGGTTTGTAAAATACTTTTCAAAATTATAATCCACATTATTAATGTAGGAGTAGTAATAGTAGTAGTATTAGCAGCAACTGCCTAGTTTCCCTTTTTGTTGTTATACAAGTAGTAAAAGTAGTAAAAGAAATAGTAGTGCAAGGATAAGCAAATGGTGCATCGACAAGCTCTCGGGCCGATATTGCTGTGCCGGGCCGATATGACCTCCCGGCCCTGCTTCCCCGGTGAATAATCTCTAAGAATTCATTGAGTACCTAATTGTGTTTGTTCACGTTTATTTCCTTATACTGTTCTATGTACATCCATGATTGTATTTTGTAAATATTGGAACCATATCATAATGAACATGCTTATCCCAAATACTGGAATACATAAGTGTATTTAAGTACTATGATATATATAAATATATGTAAATGTATGTGTGCATGATTCGATCTCTTTCTATTCTTACATTCCTATGTTCCTATTTATGTATGAATGCTTGATTCTATATGGCTTTTTTATTTATCTGACAATTATCCGTTTGGAATAGTCATATTAACAGTTATGTTGTTTTTTCATGTTGACATTATTGTATATCGGTTTAACATTTAATCTAGCGTCTAAAGCACGGAATTCATACTCATATAACACAATCATCTATTATCACGTGTGTGCAAGAATAGGACAGTCAGTAACGATTTGAATCGTAATGACAGTGGTTCGAATGATGCTGTTTTTTGTCAATCATTTTCATGTGATGAAACATTCCAGGTACTATCGGTCGTAACCGCTGATTTTCTTATTCTACCTTAAAATTAGTCAATACGTACATCTCATCAACATGACAATGCGATCCTATACTTTATTGTTTGCGGTAGTCATGCAACAGTTTTTCTGTTATTATTATTCCTTTTCTGTTATTAGAACTCAAAACACGAAACTAACACACTTATCGTACTTACCAATGCACTACAGTCTTGACTGCAATATGTTAGGATTAAATCAATAACTATAGTTTACGAATCGTCGATCTGGATAGAATTTACGGAATATTCATGAGTACCAGGTCAATAAAACCGAGTTAGAAAATTTGGACATTTATACGTATTGATTTAATAGTAGGGTCAATTCAGACAAGGCTAGAGTGATGTGACAAGAATGCAAAGTCTGTATGGGTGGTGTTTTGGGTTCGAATCCCAGAAAAGATATACTTTTTGAGAAATGAATAGCTCATGTTTTATTCGTACGTCATACACAGAATCTTGAGCATTAGCCTTGATTCCTTTACAAAATATATTTTGCATCAATATTCAAATAATGTAAGTTTTCAATTGCATTGTCATGTTGATGAAATGTAAACTTGCTTAAATTATAAGAGGAATACGGGAAAGACCAAATTGTGTCTTTAGAATAAGTGTTTCAATGATGAACAAAAGAAACAAAAATAAATATTTTTTCAGGGTCACGGTCACATTAATTGGAAAACTAAAACGCTATCCACCTCGCTAATGTTCCTGACAAATATTAACGGCATCGTTTGTTATATATGAGTATGAAATTCGGGCCTTAGACGCTAGATAAATAGTAAACCGATTTACAAGTATGACAGCATGAATACAAATTCGTCGTATAAAGTTAAAAGCTATATTAACATAAATATAAGAATGGGATATTTTACATCAGTAGCTGAATAATGTAGTACTGTAATATGTATGTTTACACTTATTGTAAATGACAATAGCTGTTTACTAACAAAAAATATAAAAGGCTCTATATGTATTGTGAATATCTTTTAAGCGGATATAAATAAAAATGCCGAGAGCTACCGGATATTAATGATTTCCAGGTCAATAAACCGTTTCGGTACTTTTTGCCATCTTTTTAATTTACCACATTAAATTTATAAAATACTTTTCGATTCATGCAAACATTGGGTCTTTGAATCTGTGAAATAATTTCACACAATACACTTGACCTCACTGTCAGTTATTTGTTTTATATTCACGTGTCATGCAATTAATAAAGCGAACGCGGCGCAATTAAACTAATACACATAATCAGTCTAAAACATTCCCCGCAGCTTTACGGAAAATCAACATTTCACGGGACGTTATCATGATGGTACTGCTATTGCTTCCTCACTTAACTGCCGATTTGCGGTTTCTCAGGCCCATATATCAATGCCTGGCATGTTGGCAGCATATTGACTGCTACATCCAGGAGGTGTAAATTGGTGGTTACATAATTTTTGTTTGAAACTGGTGTTTGAGTAAATGAGAACGTTTGGCTCTCTCTCATAGCAGTCAGCAGTGTTACAATACAAACTCTTAAATTAAACCGCCTAACATGTATAAAAATGGAAATCTGGTAACTATTTAGCTTGCATTAAATGTCTATTCTACTCATTTTTTCAGTGTTTTCCGAAAAAACATGCACAATAAAGCAAATCTATCCTTTCGAAAGCATATGCAATTGAAGATATGAAGAGATACTCCTCCTACTACTACCACTACCACTACTACTACTACTACTACTACTACTACTACTACTGCTACTACTACTACTACTGCTACTTCTACTACTACTACTACTACTACTACTACTACTACTACTACTACTACTACTACTACTACTACTACTACTACTATTACTACTACTACTACTA
>CM051026.1:15048926-15108926 GCA_027627225.1 Congeria kusceri | reverse complement strand
CACCTAATTGTACGTTTGATACAAGGGGAAAGCAAAGGCAAAGAAGATGCTAAGTTAGACAATTGCAGAAATTCAGTTGAAACCATTTAACCGCCTCAACACTGAAATGAGACAGTAATCTTTGACCCTGCATCGCTCCTGAACTTCCTTAGGTCCCACCAAAAATGTTTATGGAGCTACTGACCAGGCTCCGCCAAAAACACCAAAACGGATATAAACTACAGAAACGCCATCGACCCAGGGACAAGGCTTGCATCTGGAGACGTTAACGCAAGCGTGAAGTTTGAATTCCGGCTACCAGCAAATACTTTGTCAAGTACCGGTACTCGGGGCTGCTTTCTTTCCCATATCCTTGTACGACAGAACCACCATAACATTAATCACCGTTATCCCCATCACAACCTGCTACCACAATCAGCAATCAACCTACCTAGAAAAGCATACAAAACTGTTACTAACTAAGGACATTTATACCGGAAAAGAACCAAATACAAGAATTTTACTTTATACGCACATTTATACGTATATTTTACTAACTACGGAAATTTAATCTTACTAACAAGAATAGACTATTAGACTCACATGCTATATTTTCTAACAATCTTTCATATCAACGCTGGTTTTTTATCCCAGAAATGTTCATTATTGTCTACGCTTAAAGGTGCGAAGACGTCATTTTATTTTAATTAAGGGCGCTTTCTCGGCGTTATGCCAAAGTGTAGGGGTCGTGGGCGGGAGAGAGCATTCAGGAGACCCAAGGTCATCTCCGAATATAAGCTCAGGGTCGGAGTCTACAAAGTCCACTGGCAGTGCCAGACGTAAAAAAAAAACCCATTCACGGCCAAAAAAGGAAAGTAGGTCAGAGCGACCTGACCGAACAGATCGAAGAAGCCAGGGTGGAGTGGCTCATGGTGATGGATTCCGGACAAAATCCCTCCCAGACAAAAGCCTGCTCAATAATGTGTAATAATAGTGTCAGCATTGTGATGGCGACGGCGAGAGCGGGCCTGATGATGGTGAGAGCGAGGCCTGAAGTTAATAAGAGCGGGTCCTGATGATGGCGAGATAGGGGCCTGATGATGGTGAGAGCGATGCCTGATATGGCGAGATAGGGACCTGATGATGGTGAGATAGGGGCCTGATGATGGTAAGAGCGGGGCCTGATGATGACGAGAGCGGGGCCTGATTATGGGGAGAGCTTTGCCTGATGATGGTGAGAGCGGGGCCTGATGATGGTGAGAGCGGGACCTGATGATGGTGAGAGCGGGGCCTGATGATGGTGAGAGCGGGGCCTGATGATGGTGAGTGCGGGGCATGATGATGGTGGGAGCGAGGCCTGATGATGATTAGAGCGTGGCCTGATGATGGTCAGAGCGTGGCCTGATGATGGTGAGAGCGTGGCCTGATGATGGTGAGAGCGTGGCCTGATGATGGTGAGAGCGTGGCCTGATGATGGTGAAAGCGGGGAAAGTTGATGGTGAGAGCTAGGCCTGATGATGGTGAGAGCTAGGCCTGATGATGGTGAGTGCGGGGCATGATGATGGTGGGAGCGAGGCCTGATGATGATTAGAGCGTGGCCTGATGATGGTCAGAGCGTGGCCTGATGATGGTGAGAGCGTGGCCTGATGATGGTGAAAGCGGGGAAAGTTGATAGTGAGAGCGTGGCCTGATGATGTGGAGAGCGTGGCCTGATGATGGTGAGAGCGTGGCCTGATGATGGGGAGGACATGGCCTGATGACGGTGAGAGCGTGGCCTGATGATGGTGAGTGCGGGGCATGATGATGGTGGGAGCGAGGCCTGATGATGGTGAGAGTGGGGCCTGATGATGGTGAGAACGAGGCCTGATGATGATGAGAGCGTGGCCTGATGATGGTGAGAGCGTGGCCTGATGATGGTGAGAGCGTGGCCTGATGATGGTGAAAGCGGGGAAAGTTGATATTAAGAGCGTGGCCTGATGATGTGGAGAGCGGGGCCTGATGATAATAAAAGCAGGGCCTGATGATGGCGAGATAGGGGCCTGATGATGGTGAGAGCGAGGCCTGATGATGGTGAGAGCAAGGCCTGATGATAATAAGAGCGTGGCCTGATGATGGCGAGATAGGGGCCCGATGATGGTGAGAGCGTGGCCTGATGATGGTGAGAGTGGGGCCTGATGATAGCGAGAGCGGGATCTGGATGAGGAAAGAGCGAGGTCTGATGATGACGAGAGCGATGCCTGATGATGGTGAAAGCGGGGCCAGATGATGGTGTGATAGGGGCCTGATATTGACGAGAGCGGGGCCTGATGATGGTGAGAGCGGGGCCTAATGATTATGAGAGTGAGGTCTGATAATGGTGAGAGCAGGCCCTAATGATTATGACTTATAGTTTGCTACTTGTGGTATCTGTGACATGATTTTAGTAACGATGCGTGCCGTCTAAGTTGTCATAAAAGTTCGCTTTTTGAAGCCTTATAGCTGAAGAGTGTGTATTCGCTACATATCTTCCAACCATTTTTATTTAAGTGCACGTTAAATTACTATTTTGTAAACTATTTAAATTTTTTACATGCACGCGATTCGAAGATATTGCATTGTGCCGAAACATGTATCCTATCATATAAGAGTTACTGACAGTTACTTAATGTTTCCACCTCCTCTAGCATAAAATCCTGTACCCCATCTGATTCCTGTTATGTATGACTGGAGTGTGCAATGGGCACTGATATTTATAAAACATAAGTTAATTTATAAGACCCTGTTTGTAAGTAAGTATTTGCTTCTGAACGTGTACACTTCGTTAGCTTGGAACTGATTTTGGTAGTGTGTGGTTTTCATAATCCCTTATCTATCGATCTACTATACAATAGATGTTGATGTTGTTTTGCTTTCAGAAGAACGCATTATAGAGGATTACCAGGTTTTAACAATTTACAATCACATATATAATGTATTGTGGTAATTATCTTTGGTAGAGCAGGTAAAGACATGCATATGGGATAGACCGACAGACAGACTCGATCATTTTCAAAGTTAAACATGTCCATTATTTAAATTTAGTTTTCGTTTAGCACACCATTAGCCAATTGTGTACAAGTAGCCTGGAAACAGTATTGATTTATAGAATCAAACGTGTGCTTCTGAAAAGGCAAGATTGCCTTTTTGATTGTCCACTCGTTTGATGTGAAAAGCAATGCTTGCATAGATATAATTAATTAATTAAAATATACCATTAATATTTGACGAAAGTTAGGGTACCAGTACATAAATAATGTATCGCCTAATTTCTATCTGTTGCAAACAGGATTCCTTAAATGTAAAACGATAGTTACGTTTAAACTGACCTTCCCCACACACTGCTCCTACAATGAATTTTGACGCCAACCTGTATGTTAACTATTGTAACAAATACGTTATAGAGTAATATTGTAACAAATAAGACTTTGTTTTGTTTATATTCACGTTGAAAATAAAACTACAACATACACAGCGTTAATTTAATAGGTATGGTTTGTTGCTTTCGGATATGCGAATCACCAGCAGATTATAAAACAATTGAAATTAAACTGATGTAAGTACGAAAAAAATCAATGATAGCGACCACGCATTTTTCATTTGTTGGGGAAACTGTCTAACATCCCTTTTGACCTAGATGTCTGACAATAATAATAAGGCGAGAAAATTGTATGTCAGTATGAAAGGGCAAAGTTGCTAATTTTAGGAAATACAAACTTACCACAATGATTTATTCTATACCAATAAATGTTGCATACGTTTGAGAATTAAAATTACTTAATCATTTACATACACGATCAATATATTGCAGTTATAAACATAGTTTCAACACATACTCTATTACTTAACATATTATGAGCAATTTTACAATTTTACTAATGACATTATTGGAGAGTTATATTCGTTTATATAATACAATAAGGAGCTTATTGTTGTGTTATTTTTTTAATTGTGTAAAATATTATTGTGCGCTATGTCCGACTGTCGTGATGGTGCATTAAGTATTGGTTTAAAATTATTAACAGTAAAAATATTATTATACAAACTGTGTATAAACAAGCAGTGGATGATTGCAACAAAGGATACAACAATTGGGTTGCGGATGTTAAAAATTTGTTAAATGAATACGGATATTCCTATGTATTTGAAAATCCAAATGTTACTAACACTCATGCTTTTGTATGTGAATTCAAATGTAGAATTATTGACACATTTAAACAAGAATGGTTTGGTAATATGAATAATAGTTCTGTTTTAGGCATGTATAGAATGTTTAAAACATCTCTCGAATATGAAGACTACTTAGATTTATTACCCAAGAGCCTACGTTTTTACTTTGTAAGACTACGGGCGTCTGCCCATCCATTGAGAATTCAGACAGGCAGATACTCCCGTAACAATATCTCTCGTAACGAACGTTATTGCCTATGTTGTAACCAAATAGATACAGAGGATGAATTCCATTTCACTTGTATATATATGTCCTTGTTATCGTACACCCCGAGAAAAATATATTAAATGTTTTTACTATATCAGGCCATCTGTTGTTAATTTCCACAGTTTATTGACATCAACGTGTAAATCTGAGATTGTTAATTTATGTAAATATGTAAAGGAAGCTTTAACTATACGAAATACTATAATAAAATACCACAGTAAATTAATAAACAATAATGCAATGTAGTTATTTCTACTGACTTTTAAATCATAGCTATATTTATTTTAATAATTATTTTGTTTTTAATTTATTTTCCGATAATATTTTGGAAATGAAAGTTTATCTTTACTGCCTTTAAAATTGTACTTTTTTGTTTAGAATTTTTTTTCATAACATTGGTTATTGTACAATTAAATTGTATTCATTGTAATATATTGACAAGTGACATTATTTAAAATGTGTATGTTCCATGAAAACTAGATTATTTTTTTTTTTCGTAACTTTGGTTTTTGTATAATTAAATCGTATTCATTGTAATATATTGATACGTGACATTACTTTATTTCAAATTTGTATGTATTTAAGACGATGTACATATGTATAAGTCTAAATAAACTGTCTGTTCTGTTCTGTTCATAAAATCTAGCAAGTACAGCACACCATATCATTCTAAAAATAGCGCGGTAAATTTAAGCTGTGTTAGACGCGCTCATCAATTTACAGTACCGTCCCGAAAATCCTCGATCCGAGAACTTCAACAAATGATGAATCTATTTTTATTAACTTTTTATGCATTTTAATTTATATTTGAACTGTGTGAGCATTTTATAAAGATGTTTAGCAGGGACGTCTTAGAAGTCTCATTTGTAGGTACAGAACAATTTGTGATCCGAGAAATTACTTAACCAAATAGCGTGGTTCTATTACATTTAGGGCAATCAACGTCATCTCATTATAATTTTTTTCGCAAACTTGGCGCTCAAATTTAACTCTTCTTTAAATTTAACGCTTCTTAAAATAAAAACTTTACAACAAATCTCCCTCGGTTTTTGCGAGATTTTATTAATACGAAATCGCTATAGTAAATTCGCTGATTGAGTATAAAGAGACTGTACGAATAAATCTGTTTATTGCTTTTGTTTAGGAAATTTTCACTATAATGTGTTAGTAACACCTGGGTCTTATACAGAGTGCCTTTGTTTTTAAGCATGTCGAATCTCATAGTCTAATATTGTTATTATTATATTTATTTTTAACTATATTTTAGACAGCAGTCTTCCGAAATTTCGTTCCAAATCATTAGTCTTATTGTATTTTTCAGCATACGACTTGCAAAGTTTAACAATCTTTACAAAAAATCTCCCACACCCAGTTATTAATATTAACACATGGGAGTCATTCGACATCATGTGAATAAACTAGTGATAAACGGGGACTGAAGTGTATTGGCCAGTGAGTGGCGTTTATGAGCCGCTAAATTAGAGTGTGAGATTTGCACCGTACAATGGTCATTAAACGGGGACATGCCTAATTTTGGCAAATTATCAACAGGGTATGCTAATTTAGCACTTAAAAGACAATTTTGACTATTAAAATAAACGGGGACGTCCCCGTTTGTGTGTGTGTCCCCTGGTTGGAAGGTGTGTATTGGTATGGATGTCCCCGATTGACACCTTACACAAACGCACACACACACACATATATATATATATATATGTATATATATATATATATATATATATATATATATATATATATATATATATATATATATATATATATATATATATATATATATATATATATATATATATATATATACAAGTTACACGGTATGACTTACATAATGCATATAATTGTCATACAATTGATGACGGTATCTTTTATATCGGATTATTTTCACGGAACTTGATGGATATACAGCGTATACAATTCTATTAAAGTATAGTTCCGATAAATATATTGGATTCGGCATTGACATCTAGTTATATACTAGTGTGCAATATTTTGCTTTGCCTGCAATAAAATATTGAACAGTGACAATAAAAGTTATTTACGATAGACAATTCAATGTTGGTACGAATTTAATAGTAGGTCTTTATTTGATCTTCAACGGGCTCATTTAATTACGAAAGACACACTGTATTTAACACACACAAGGCGCTGCAATTTACTGAAAAAACATGTGTCAACATATTGTATGAAAACTGATAACTGTAAGAAACACAAAATAGTTCTATTATACGTAAACATACATCTTAAACGTTAAACCGTTTAAACGTGAAATACAACAAAAATATTAAAAATACTACCATACCATACCATAATAATAATATGTTATCGTTTTGCGTAACATTTGCAAACGTCTTGCCATGTTATCAATTTCAATTATTGATCGCGTAATTATTAAAATAAAATGTTACGTGAATATACCTGAATATAAATGGTATCAGGTTTTGTTTAAGGAACGGTATACAAATATATTTTATGTGATATTCATTTCTTCTTGATTATTATTATTATTTAATAAATTTGCCGAATTGTTATTTGTCGTTTAAATCATGTATGTTTGCAATTTGACTTGATATGATTTGTATACTAGCTTTATTAAATGTGCTACCATTATCAAATGTGTGCATTTTCACGTCGAAATATGACAAATATGTTGATTTATATAAAGTGAAACAAATATTCAGATGATAAAACATTAACATATCAAACGAAATCATTTAAACATTCAACAAGGTAATATTGCACTGAATACCATGCAATACAATAAAACAAAATAAACAGTTATGTAAACACATTGAACATGACAAGTTATGTTTACAACTATGTTTAACATCGCTGATCTGTTTGTTTAGTTTTTTCTGCTACGTCTCTTCGAATCGACTAAACTGAAAATGTAGAAATATAACAATTATTTTTCTCCACCCATCGGAAACAAACAATCCATGTGACTATTTTAGTATGTTCGTTATCCAATATCATGGGACGAACTGCTGTTAGAAGAGTACACCGATAGCGGTCGGATGTCATCCCAAAGAGCGCTTTATAATATGTACACTGATTTACGCCATTCTGGATTACAAGGCAATTTTATTTTTCCATAATGTATTGAAGGAACGTGTGTGTTCTCTATCAACCTAAATCTACAGAAGATTTTCGATAATATGTTCCTTAATGACGTTCGTAATGTGATGTTGACGCCACGGATCTCCCAGATCTAGACATTTAAACGTTTGTAAAGTTTCAAGGTCTTCAAAAGTTGGATCATATTGTGACGACGACTGTACGGATCGACACCAGTTCAGCACAATGTTTTTAGCAAATGTAGATTTACCAATACCAGCCTTACCTTGAAGGAATATCCGTCTATTCATCTTAGACTCAGTGTAAAAAATGTCCTTGTGCGTATTGATTTTGGAATGCCGTTACCACGTTTCCGCTTGTTTTGACTTGTGTGTACGGCCAAAGGCGACAAATGGTTGCGACTGATCGTTGTAAAACTGTATCAACTGTCGGCGAAGCTCTGCAAAACACAATAATGATGCATTATTTCTAATGACTAGTCTTCATAACATAATAGTCCTGGACTGTTCGCGGGGAAGACAGATGTTACCTAGTTCCAGTTTGACGCGTTGTTCGATCGAAATTATTATATGAATAGCTATAACTATAAAATTTTAAACATTTTGTTCTTTACAAATATTTAGAGACGGAACCGAATGGTCGAATATTTGAATATCGGTGAATATTTGAATATAAAAAAACGAATACGAGCATTTGTTTTTCATAATTATATTTTCTTTAGACAAATAAGTATAGCGGCTTTACATAAGATAAAAAAATGGTAATATAACAGCAATGATTATACTCATTATAAAAGTTATTGTCATGTGTTTCCTGTTTCGGTGATCAATGATGAAAAGTGTGATAGCGTTATTGCAAATTCAAGTTGCTTCAATGGCTTGTGATGAACAGAGTCAAGATAATTGTCAACATTTTAAAAGCTATTTAATGAAAAAATGTACGGGATTATGCCATTGCTCATATTAGTTGCACACGTTGCAAGTTTTACAATGTTGGTCTTTTTACATGTTACACCAAGTATACCACTGGTTATCTGTAAAATATTAAGGTTTATGTAATCTTACTCGAAGCACAACGTTAATAAAGTGCTTATACGTATAGAGATTAGCTGTGATGTCATAACGGCTGGTATGGTTTTACTTGCAAGGTAGCCCGTCAGTATGCATGACGTGTGCATGGCTCGTCAATTATTTGTTTTTGCTATTTTGACATTTCGGAACCCTTGACCGAAAATACTGTTCTTTTGGTAGATCGAACACAAACATTTTCGTATCATGTTAGACTTTTTAATGTCGCACCTACTAGTATTTATATTGTTATAAATGTTATTGAACCTGGAGAATTATAAATAGTTACCTTAACAAATAGTACAACTTGACATCTGATAAAGTTGTTCTTTCAAAGGTGTTAAAAGTTTAAATATTTAGCGGTACAGTGTGTTGGGTTTGAGTCGTATCTCAATAATATTCGATGACAAGCGTGGATATAATTTCTTACACACGAACACTAATTATTTAAAAATATAAATAAATTGTACAACTCAGAATATGAACAATAAGTAGAGTGTTCGTACGTCACGATGTCGTGTATTCATACACGTTTAATCTCTGAATATTACTGGTCTAATTACTGAATTCTGCTTAAACTTTCGGTTATTAATTGCTTATGCAACGAAAAATGTGTGTATCGCATTTCTGGTCACATAAATATTTTGTTCATTTTTGGAAGGAGTTTTTGATTGTTTGTTTAGCAGCTTTAATGAGAAGCAATATCTATATCACTTGACATACACACAAATATTAAACGTATCATAATTCTTCATTCCCAGACGTTTTGGCAATTTGGCTATAATCTTCTTATTTGAGGCTGTGAATAGCACATGCGATACATGCACCAATTCTAGATGATGCTGACGGCAAAATTGTATACAAAATGAAAACACCACTTATGCTTAAGTTTCCACAATATATTACAAACAAAACACTTCATATTAACACTATCACATATAAAGATGACTAGTATTGAGCAACATTAAACCGGACAGTGATAATCGTGGTGATTATCTTCAATCGTGTGCAACAATAACAGGTATGAAGATCCCTGAATTCTTAGTTTGATCTTATCGAGCAAATGGCTCTGACACCGAAAACACACTGCCAAATACAGAAACAAGCTGTCAAATAAAACGTATGATCAACTGATACATTTATTTATCGTGTTTTTTTTTTTTTTATGAGAAATGTGTTATTCAGAAGTGATTTAAATTCATCTTTGTAAAATCATTGGTATTGTAGCTGTGTCAATGAATATCACAATACATTATTATTTGTATTTGACGTTGCGAACAATATTCGAAATGTCGAAATAATATACATTTCTGTTAAATATCGAAGAAAGGTCGGCAAATTATTTATCTCTTTTCAGTGTCTACAAGTTCATGGATCAGCGTTAAAGTTGTGCGTTCATCAACACTGGAAGTTTCATGTTGTGGTGGAAGTAGTAGTTCCGGAATGTGGAAAATATTTAGGACTCAAGATGGTGAGCGAGATTGTGAATACATGGCGATCGTATTATTCAATGAAATCGAATGCTATGAGATGAGCTTTGAATCAAGAATAAATTGTGTGTGTATAAATGGAACTGCAGTCATGTGCAACATAGGGTAATAGGGTAATTACAGTGTTTGAAATATTCAAACGGAGTGCTTTATTCCAGCGCAAAAATTAGTTTACCTAGTCAAAGTAAGCCTTACATTTAAAGGGGTTGACGTGCTATTGCTGATCACACAATAAATTCATATAACAAGAGTGCACGTCTGTTGTTTTGTTGTTGTTGTTGTTGTTGTTTTGTTTAGTTTTTATCTTTTTTAAGTTCAGTACGCTGAAGGTAGATTGTGCAGAATTAAACGGGTTATCAAGGTTTAAACGAAATTAATCAATCTGTCTAGGTAATGGTAATTAGTTCCATACTGTTCTCAGTTTAGATAAGAAAATACACTAGTTTCAGTCTTTCAAGTTGTACGAAACAATCTTTATGGTATTAAGAAAATATTTTTTTTTTTTTTTTAAATGTTTCATTGGACATAAATGACAATACCAAAGAGTTTCGCATATGTAAATAATTACCAGAACTTGGTTTTTAAATACATGTAGAAATAAATCACGACAAAACATGGATGTTGGTTATGTGTGTTTACCCTGATTTTAATTATTATAACATACAAAATATGCACTGGTATCAGGCATTATACATATTATATAGTTATAGCACTAATGCACTACGTTCTGTGCTCACATTGAGTAAATTTTCGTTTGAACAAGATTTGATTAATTACAGTATGCCTGTAAATTATATTTGTAGACATCAGCATTGTTGAAACGACATCAGTTGTAGAACCAGTCACCGATGCAAGGAGGACCTGAAGTACAAGTTTGAACAATGGCACAACAACTGTTACAGATATAGAGGCTGTGTTCTCAGAGGTGATAGGTAAGACATGTACATGTACAGTGTATATACACTTTCAAAATCGTTTAATACTATACGACAACCATTAATAACATCTGAACTTAATCGCCGGGATGCATTTATGCACTTACATTTTGCGGCTATGTCTAAATTAAAATGTGTGTTTATGTAACAGTTCGCATATTTGATAGGGCACTGGAAACCTTTATTTGTTTTGTGGATGCTTGAAGTGTCACACATTTTAATATATTGTTTGTGTTTTCGGTATTTGAAATTTTATAGGAAATAGCTTCTTTTACAGTATTAATAACACATACAATTCGGGGTTGTTGTTTGTTTTGATAGTGCTCGTATTCATGACTAGTTTAAAGAGTCATAACATTTGAACTTATTAGAAGGCCAGCTAAGAACTGAAATCATTTGTTATGGGGTTGTCTAAGGCCAGAGTTTGTTGACTTTCTCGGATCCGCCGACACGACCTTATTTGAAAAAACAAATAACCTAAACTATCAAACAAATCAAAAATCATTTATTTCCACTGATTATTTTCAAATCATAGTCATAATGCAAACAACACAGCGAAGCATATATTAATTCCACGTAAATTATGACTTTTTATGCATGTTGACATACGTTGCGTTATATAATTGCTGTGTGTACTGCGAACAAAATAGTTTGAATATAGTTTTATTTGTATTTAATTGTTTATTTTCGCCTCCCATTGGACAGTTTTACAAAAATGTCCGAGACACTAATACAAAAAGGCCTGGCCTAAGCATGTGTAAGATAAGAATGGGTTGGTATTTCACACCAGCCTCAAGTGTATTTTAAAAGCAGATTCCAAGAACAAACCGTTAACTGAAAAAATCGTAAAAAGTATACAATTTAATAAATTCCCGGTTCTGGTCAGTGATGCAATAAACAATAATTAAAGTCGTATGGCTAGTATTGCTATATAACACGGCTGTAATTTCAAACATTTACGTCGCCGCAAAAGAAGTGAGCAAACGTGTGTATGCGGTAACTTTTAACGCATATAGATAACGGGTTTGTTTATGCGGCGATGCAAAATTCATAAAACATTCGTAAATTATGTGTGGCATCACTGTACCTGTTTTAACGCACACACAAAAAGTTACATTAATACTTTGTAAACAATTGAAAACAAATAAAAAAATATGCATATGATGATGATGATGATGATGCTGATGCTGATGATGATGTTGATGATGATGATGATGGTGATGATGATGATGATGGTGATGATGATATTAATGCTGATGCTGATGATGATGCCGATGTTGCTGCTGCTGCTGATGATGATAAAAACAATGTTTATATGGGGTGTATATGCTTAAGTATAATGTATTCACACATACTTAAAATGTATAATGTTTTTGAATGATTTTATATATTGGTAATTAACACGCCTTAATAAATATGTTACTACATATAGTAACATTTTTGTACGTAAAACATCCCCATTATTGCTCCTCACATGTTAATATCGAAAAGTGCCCCAGATTTTGATACTTGCCCCGCCGATTTTTCACACGCGCGACTTGGACATCACTTCACGAAAACGATGGCTGACAAAGTGAAATTCAAAATGTTGAGACACCCTAAAAGCAGTCTTAAACACCTTTACGAAGCTTAAAATGGCGGATACTACTTTACGTATCGCCAAACTAAAATTGAAAGTAAACAGAGACAAAAATACCATTGGCATCGCGAAGTTCTGTTATTCCGCCAATAAAGCCAACAAGCACCAAACGCTACCAATGCTTTAGCACTAGAGGTGCTTTGCTAGTAAGACTAAATCCACATCGTGAATGCTCCTGACCTAGTCTACAGTCCTACCACAAGTACATCACAATTCCTAGGCTGAAAGTTTAACAGGTCCTGTAAAATACTTTTGGTTTATTAACACGTCACTTTTTTACACAAATCTTATAAAAAATCCACACCAATGCATTCTGGATTATGATACATCCTAATTTAAACTCAACAAGAAAAAAAAGCAATCAAACGTTCTAGTTCTTTTGAAACAAATGACATCACTAGTGATGACGTGTACAATCTACATGTCCTTGATGTGATCAACACGGGCGTATCTAAGCCATGTTACATTGCTTGGGCATTACATGTCCTACCCAGGAATAACATTGCAATAAAAATCTACAAATTTATATTTCCCATTGTTAAATATTTTATATTTAACGGAGATATAGATTTATCGAAATGCACCAGATCTACATATATAGCATATGTAGATATGTCAAGGTAAAATTAAATACATTAAAGCTACGTTCACCCTTGTTGCGTCATGTAAATTGTTTGCGGTCGCTTCTAAGAATAAAAAACTACTTTAAATACCATAAAATGATCTGGTTATTAGTTAAGATGTAAATAAACATGATAAAGCTTACAAACTGTTTACATTAACATTTCTTTGGACAACAATTTTAATAGGTTATAGAGCTGAATTGGAAAGAAATAAGAGCACACAAATGTCATATGAAACAAATATGAATGACAGTGAAAACTTATGAATAAAACAGGTCAACAACTGGGCGTAGCTCGAGTATAGCCCCGACAAGTCGCAAATAGCGTATGTGAGTGTTGGCGTCCAAAGTATCCCAATACCGTGTTAGGTTGTAAAAACTATATGCACGTCCGTAGTTAAATTAATATATCTGCAGCATGATATCAACTTGGAAAAATCCCAGTCTGCGATCAAAACACCTGCACAGTTATGTTTATCTCCAATGACTGGGGTTGTTACCATGCAGATGTTTAACAGGACGAATTGAAAATTGGTTTCTTTGTACTTGCAATGACAAGCCCGGACAAGTCAATATCGATGAGATATCACCCAGTATTAAAACCTTGCGAAACAAGTATTTAAAGTGTATCATTGCCATTATCATCTTCAACTTTCACTCTCAAAGGGATATAAGTCGGACAATATGTGACCCTTAAGCGAAAAAGGCACGATTGGCTGACCTCGATGAAATGTCTCATATGTCTTCTGATCATTGTTTCAGTCCAAACCACAGTCAGTGGCAATATGCCGCTTTATGGTCAATACTAGGAGCATATCCGTGTATGTAAAAGAGGCATACATTTTATCCATGGTACTGTCAAATATCGAGCTTATTTATTGAAGGCAATCATTGTCTTTATGGGCGTTAATATGCATGTGCATAGCATGACGTACTTACGTGATTAAATTATGTCCGCCCGGATAAAATACAATTAACTGTACTTTTGATATTTAAGTGGTGTTTTAGTTAAATATCTCCATAGTTTACTAACTTGAGCAATCAAGGGTTATGACAAATCACGATAAATATTTACTTAAGAAAGCCATGTATTTGTTATTAAATGTAACTCCTGCATTGCAGTTTCGTATTAAAACTCTGAATTGTAAATTCCCATATTAATTGATAGGTGGTCATTCTAGAGCCTATGATATTTTGAATACATTATCTTGAAAGCACACTCTCAGGCATGTACGAAATAATCACAAACTACACGATGAAACCGATCTGCACAAAAATTATGATATCAAAACAATAAATCTGAACATGTCCTTTATCGCACGAATGTATTCCAGTGAAGATGTCAGTTATTTGTGTGCTGCAAACGTATAGTTTTACTGAAATTCTAATGTCTCTCGTTTTGCTTAAAGATATCGATGTAAGTACTATTTAGGAGAAACGTGTGCGTATACAATTTCGCCTTTATTGGATATAACTTATATATTTTTTTATTAGTATCGGCACTTTGAAGGAGAATGTTGCTTGAAATATGTAAACACTTGTTTTGTTATAGCACACCTTATGACGCAGTTGAACATTGAAAATGTATAGCTTATTGAATAATAAAATAGTTAAGCACGTTCCAACTGATAAATGAAATTGCGTTCCAATGTATACAGATTCAAAAATGTTGTTGATGTTTGTTTTCTTTGCATCAAGTTGTGAAACAGATACTTTTAAACGAATGTTGAATTTTTAAATTAAGATTCTTCACAATGGCAAGATTTTCAGAAAATTGCTCTCGGTATTTTCTGGTTTTCTACCTTCGATACTTAACAGTGCGTATGTTGCGTAACTGAATAACGAATGATAAATGAATGCTAATCTTTATTTTTGAGATGTAATTAAAAAAATAATTGTTATTGATCACAAATAAGCGCGTGTGTTCGACTCATCCATTACATGTAATAGAGCAACATGTTATGCAGCTAACGCTATGATGGCACTCAGTTAAATGCTTTCATGAAGCAATGACATACTGTAGTCAACAGGACGTTGATAAGACGCCGGAAATTAACACGCGTTTACATGTAGTATCCAGATGTATCCACAGATGTTTGATTGTGATTCAATCCGTATGTCGAAAGTAAGCGATTGTCTAACGAAACCCCCGGCAATTGTTTCGATAATATGTATTGTGCTAAATAATGTTTTACCAGCTGGCACCTGCGGTTGTTAAATGACTACGATACAAATCAGTAAATGTTGACAGTGGCATCTTCATATGACAACGTGTAAATTTAGAATAATTTGGTGTTATTTTCCAATTCAGCAAAATTGACTCACAAATATGCAAAAGCTCTATTATGTTAATAATTAGCAAATTTGTATCGTAAGAAGTTGAAACGTATTATAAACCTGCACACTTTTTCTTCTTTGAAAAATACGTCCAATGTACTGCAATAACTAGTTACTTCTGTGCATGTCTCCACATGAGTTCTCTTTTAAACATGTATTTATTGATAGATAAACAGTTTCTGAATTTAGCATATCCCTTCTGAGACTACCCCAACTCTGAATAATTGTTCATATTTTGATAGTGATATGTCGTAGAGATCACGAGCTGCCACAGAATAATTCATGTTTGATGGAAAATAGTAGATATTGTGTTAATAGATAATACAATATCTTTCATATCCATGTATTTGTTATTGTTGTTGTTACAAATTACATTTCTATTACTAGCATTCTTAAAGCTGTTCATACATAAATACGTTCATACGAATAGAAATGTAATCGTATTTACTTTTGGTTGATAAATATGCGCATAAATATAAGCCAAAATAAGATTTTATTTTAAAGGAGGCACTTAGTTACATGTATGATAAAGGACTATGGTAATAACTTTTGATAGTTTATTTGCTCTAAATGCACTCTCTTTTAACAATACAGTTCCATATATAAACATATAGAGTGTATTAACACATTATCTATTATTGTTGATATATTAATTTTTATAACATGTTTTAGCAAAATAAGCAGATAAAAGTGACAACATATGATGCGTTTTTAGTATGTAACCTAAAGAAAGTGTGCTTACATTTATTGCAGATAACCTTTATGACGTTTATAGAACTATTTATCCTTAAAGTTATATTTGTTTCAATTTGAAGTCGAAATATATAGCAATTGTTTAAATATTTTTCTTTTGTTACTATGTTTATTTTACGATTGTGTATACGCACTGGAAAGCTACGACCTAACCATGAAGTATCTATTCAACCTATCCGCATGGTCAGCCGGACATGCATTTACGAGTGCTTTAATGGTTTGTATAGGATACACTTAGTTTCAAAAATATTGAAAGCGCTACAAACTCTTTATAATTGTAGCATATTGATGTTTATCAATACACAAAGTACCATTGCCAGTATTTCTGTGTCATTAAATTTATTTGACTTTCTTTATAGTGTTTATGTTATTTTTGAAATCGATGCCATTTTTAAGTGTGTATTACTCACAGTGTGAATGTGTTCCTTTAAAACTGCGGTTATACTATTTGAACGTCAAAGAACACAAATAATTCAAAGCCGGGAGCGGTCTTTTAGTAAAAAGTAACACGACTGTTTTTTAAGTGTGGTTAATTGTAAAGACACTGGGTAATATTGACAAGTTGCGCTGCGTATCTTTGCCGTATGTCAAGAAGGTAATGAGCGCAAACTGGCATACTGCAGTTCCAAGGTACGCATACTGCAAACTCTCGGTATATTATGATATTATGATCTCTGAAAGATGAGACAGGTGTGAATCTGAGTTTTTAGCGCTTAATACGGACGAATATGCACTATTTTACAAAACTGTAGTAAAAGGGCGATGTTACCGCGTTCGTTTTTTCTTGAAAACGTGTCAAATCGATCAAATCAAGTTGACTGTTGAAACCTTCGCACCGTGACAACTGGAGACGATTTTGTGACGTGTTCAACCAAACAATATATGTCTGCTGTTGCAATTATCATATCAGATGGTCAAAGGTCTTCGCACTGTGCGTGTATAAACTATTACAGGATTTATGACAACTTATTGCATATATATTAGGTTATTATTATATTAAACACAAACACACAAACCCCGCTTAATTTCTTAATCAGACATTTGCATTTTGTGGCAGGAAATTGTATTAGTCCAAAGGAAATATCATGACTTTTGACTTGAAAATCGCCGGGCGTTTAATGGACAGTTTGTTAACTGTATTCAGGTTTAGTATCCTCCTACATTCTGTTAATTTCAAGATAACCAATGAAAATCATAAATATCAAACCTAATGCAATTTTCGAACGCGCGCGCATCGATTTTTGCCCTAGAAGACGTCTGTAACCGCTCCTCCGACCCATATGTACACTTGTCGAACCGTAGTTTCCCTTCCTTATTGTTCTGTGTGTATTAAAACTCCTGTTTTTCAAACGATTCAATCAGAAGTATTACTGTTTTAATCAACAATCAAGACTCCTGGACAAGTTGCGGAGAATACATTTAATATCTATCGCATATTGAATATAACACATTATTGAAAGAATCAATTGATAACATTATGTTAACACTACGTTAATACTTTGTATCAGTGGTATTACATGTTACAGTAAGTGATTATATTCGTTACTAATATATTTCAATAACATATATTTATTAAATAGACACTATGAATTTTCGATCTAAATTACGTTCTTAATTTCTTATTTTAATTATATTTAATATGTTATTTTTGAGTATTCTTGTATTGTAACTACGTTTATAATGACAAAATAATATGCTCACTCATTAAACAATTATTTGGAATGTCACTTACAGCATGGCATTTATTTCCACTGATGGATGTCAAAGTGCTGTCCGAAAGCACGTTGGAAATATATTGCACCATTCATAAGGAAGCCGATGGATAGGTAGAGTTTGCAAGAAAATACGAAGGGATGCAGTTTTGGAGACAAGAAGTCTATGTCAACTATACTGAGCACAAATGCAGCGTGAAGTCTAAGTTTCCTCAGGGTGCAATACAATGCACGTGCATTAACAACTGGTACAGCCTAATCGTATGCAATATCTCGGATAGTGCACACACTATACGGTGGCCAATGGCAATGTGTAAGTTATATAATTGGTTCTGGATTTGCCAGCAGTATTGCATATGAAGGTACGTCATCAGAATCATACACTATTGTTTATAAAATTTTGGATTCACGTGTCAAACATACATGCTGTAATTTGGAATACGATGCCAGACATAATTATTTTGACTTTCCGTATTTTAAATAGAACCTTTTAAATTTATTTAAATAAAACTGACTAAATACAGCTAAAGGACGACATTAGACAATTTTCTCTTTTACGCCAACGCTCAGGTAAAATAATTTATTGAAACATTATTTGCATAATAATATAATTAAAATACATGTATCAATCGTGTTTATAGTAAAAAACATGGCATGACTATCGTGAATGTTTTCATTTATTCAGACCGTGTTAAAGAGTCTTTTTTTACTATAAAATTGATCGTTGCAATATATGATCAATAAAAATCAATTAAGAAGAGTGCATAAACATCTTAATAACAGAATGGAAATGAGTTTAAAACATATTATTATTAAAATAATATTCATATTTTTCAGTTTTGGTGGACAATAATAAATTATGTAATATGTATTACCAGTTATACTTTTTTAGCTAAACGCGACACAAATCCACAAAGGTCATTTTTTACTAAAAACGGGACATTGCTACGCTGATGGCGGAAAAAACTGCACCAAAATACCCAAGTGCACATGTTGATTAATACGTCACTTCATCACTTCAGCAGTAATACTTTTTGAGTTACGTGCGACGCAAGGTCAAAAATGTAATGTTTTGCAAAAAATGGCCATTACTTCCCTGATGTCTGAACACAATTGAACCAAAATTCCCTGGTGCACAAGTTCACATGCTGATTAATACTTGTATGTTTATAAAGTTTAAATTACGCTCGACACAAGTCCAAACATGTCATGTTTTGCTATAAAAAGGGCCATAACTCCGCTGATGTCGGAACAAACTGCATCAAAATACCCAGGTGCACAGGCCCCGATGCCGATGAATATGCTTATACAGATTCATCACTCTAGCAGTTATTCTGCGCGGCACAAAATTCCGAAGGACGGGCGGACGGACCGACGGACGGTAGAGAATGCTAGGTTTTCAAGATGAGGTCTAATTAGTTGACACGATGTTGACAGAATATAAAAGATTGCTATAAACATTCACACTGATAAATAATAATATTCTTGTCAATTTTTGCCATGTGTTTTTGTGGCCTAAATGGCGTCGGAAACAAGGCATTATGTGATTGTCCTGGAATTATATGTAACCTCGATGTTTTGATATTATTCATTCGATCGAATGCCAGTGTGAAAAAGCCATGTAAAATATTACTGAATATTTCAATGGTTTTTCGATTTGCTTAATAATTTTGCATTTTTACAATAACAATATTATCTTCGAATTTAGGGTACACCAAATTGGGTTGCACTAAAAACCTTGCCAATAATATTATGAAAATATATTCGATAATGGCAGTCTACGATGACGATGATTGCAAGGCAAACAAATGTCAGTAATACAGTAGTACAATTTAAATTCGTTTTGCCTGCCTTTTAATGTGCGACATTTTTCACGGAATAATCACTAACATGACCAAAGCATTTTGAAATCTCTGAACATAAAAAAAGAATTCCAAAGTTGTTAATCTCGAATGGACAGTTGCGATTTATTGTATGTACAAAAACAACAACGTCCACGCAGACTGATTCGGGTGTCTTGTCATTTCAACAACAATTTCACAACCATTTGATCATTTTCGGCTGTTGTGTGCACATTGATCGGTCATTTTGTATCCATGTCAGTCATCTCGTTACGCACCGAGTTTGCCGTTTTTTTGCGTATTGGGTATTTTAATTGAGTGTTGTTACTCATCAAATATAAATGTAATTGCGTAACAGTGGTTTCAGAATGGAGTATTTACGCAAACACGCGCCTGATCGTTTGCTCTGCCCATGACTTCCATCTTGTGTCTCTGGCAGTTGAAATGTTCTGCAACATGTTTCTTCCTTTGATGCCTCAATGAACAGTTTAAGTCCAGTGGCGTTTGCAATTCTTGCTATTTCATGTCAAATATGAACGGGATTTATTTGATGTTTGTAATAGTTGCGTAAGTTGCTAATTTCGGCGGTAAGATTGACAGGATTGTTCTTGCATGTAATACGTGGTGAGAGTATCATATCGTCTTATTAAGCTGGCGGCTCATTTAATGTAACACTTTATCTAACAAACTATCATTTGTATTACGTAAGTCAGATGTATATAAGGACAATTTTGAGCTAATTACTTGCATTCACTGTTTAATTATCCCGATGAGCTGTGATGGCAAAATGAAAGGCTTTAATGGCCAAGTAGTCCACCAATATATACAGTATGAGCATTCATCCTTGATTATACAAACGACCACAGTATAAAAACTCGTGACATTTTGTATATGTAGATCTAGTAAACTTTTATGACAGCATTTTATTGTTTTCTTTTTTTCATCATAAAATGATAACTTTTCCAAAATTAGATGCTCAGCGCATTTGCTGCTCGATATATGCACGTAAATTTGATATATTGGAGCTGTGAGGTTCATCCATGTCAAGTGATATAAGAAAACTCAATGTTTGTGCGAATGCATACATGCCGAAATTGTATGCACATGTCAGGTAGTTTTTAAGGTTTATGTATACACAAAATATATCTCACGATATGTAGACTGGCGTTCAGGCAATGTGCATAGCATGTGCAATCACTTATAGATAATGATTAAGCTGTTTATTTATAATTGCTTGCGGACATTAACACAATACACAGGACTAACGCACAACACACAGTGCATATTGTATTAATAAACCAATTTTGTGGACTACATCAGATATGGGACTGATGACCCAGCGTGTATGCAGTGCAGCCTTAGGCAACAGTAAAAAATCATCATTTTCTATCGCTTAACATGCATGATCTTAGCGATCAAGCTCATTATTACAGAACATGCATAGTAGAATGATATTGGAAGTATAGGCTTCTTCAAAATTATTATTATTATTATAATTAATTAATATGGAAAATGCAATCAAAGAGGATACACTATGTTTTATTTGGTGATATGAACCGCTTTATAATATATGTTATGCTATGAACGGTATAATAGTCGAAATGGCAAACACTTATGTTAATGTTTAGTGAAGTTGGACAATTATTAATTGCTTTTCAGTGTCCAGGAAACACGGATCGACGTTAAAGTGTTGCGTGCACGAAACGTAGACGTTACATGCAGTGGTGGCAACGGGTATTGGTCATTTTCGAGAATTAGAGCTTGTGACCAAAGTTGGCAAACTATGGCGGAAATACAATACTTTGGAGCTGGATGTTTTGATGTAAGACGTGATAGAATTGAATCAATGCAATGTGTGAGTATAAATAGAACTGGAGTCATATGCCACATATCTGATGACAACATTGTCAATAGTGGGGACATATGGTACTGTATGGTTTTCTTAGACACAGATTCTTATAAGAGTGCGAAAATAATTTTACCCAGTCAAGGTATGCTTTGACAACGCTTTTCAATGTTTCATTAGCATTTACTTAATGAATTTAATTGTTTCAATTCTTGATTGCAGTGCAGACAAGATATACCGAATCAAATAGTATCTACTCGTGTAAGGGTCATCTATCCTCGATCGTTCATCGGCCGTGTCTGCAGATCAAATTGATGATATAGATAATGAACCAATATGTTGTAATTGACGATTTAATAACCATTGTTTTGTCCTATTAAATAATGCGTAATACGCAGATAATGTAAAATGTAAAACGTTTTTTTAACAATCGAATTTAAGTCAGGAATCCAAACCCGAATTAAATTTTTTAATAACATGTGTATCTACTGTTTGTGACAGAATGCAATTGTCCAGATTGCACTTGTTCTTTCCCATTGCATATATAACAATGCAGTAAAGCAGGAAATAAGAAAAAATGTAAATCTTAGAATGTATTTCTTAATGGTTATAAATTGTGTAGTAATTCAGCATAGCATGTACCTGTTTTATATTTGAAAAAAAAAGCGTTTAAATACATGCAGCATTAAGCGGAAGGTCTATTCATGTAAACACTAATTAATAATCTTTTGTTTAATCTAAATTAACCAAGATGAGCTCTATCTGAACCCTAACTGAGACGACTTAAAGCTGATGTATTGAATAAGCTGCTTCATAATAATTAAATGTATCGAGGGTTCAGCATGAAACTATTTTATCTAAGAAATAAATCTTAAGCACAGATACGACAGTTCAACACCCTCAACCTTCGGTATATTCGCGAATTAAGGTATGTGACAAGTCAGTTTGTTCGAGCCATAGAGTGGGTGATTACAATATCCAATATATACAAATGTGTTAAGATAAACTATTTTCTTAGATTCCAGCGAATGTACAACGACATTAATTGTGGAGCCAATAACAGACGCATTAACGACAGCTAGTACATTTTTAATCAACAGCACGGCAACAGTAACAGAGGTGAAAGGTAAGACAAGTACCTATTAACAATTTCGAAATGGTTTTGATACAATACTGTAACTGTTTCATACCTTGTTGAAGTTGTATTTGATACGAAAATGGCAAGCTTTGTTTTGGATGCTCGAAATGAAAATTGAAACTCCGTTTTGTTTTGGCGAAGCTGTCTAAAATTTCATTTGAACTATATTTCTTGCGATAGCTATGCAGCAGGAGAATTTAATGCTAATATAATTAGGTAAAGTTTCTAATTTTAGGGAACGAACGCTTACAACAATGGTTTAATGTATGACATTAACTGTTAATTTGTTAACTTTGCCTGACAAATTAATGTATCAATTACGTTTACTTAAATAGCTAGTATTAAGCTTATTCATATATCGCTGTTTGAAACATGTGGTATATGATCGGTTTATTAATGGTACATATATAGTTTATCTTAAATTTATTTTGGGCCCAATACGTTTTCTTATGGTGTCCGAAAAATTTAGTGTCCGCGAAGTCTCCTGTGTAAGGACTGAACAATCTGGGGCTCGAGAAGTCTCCTAAGTAGATACCGAAAAATCTGGGGTCCGAGAAGTCATGTAACCGATCATATTTTGGTCCTCTTGTGTTATATTTAGGGCAAAAAATGACATCTCAATATTAATTTCAACGCCAATGGTCTTTGAAAAGACATATCTTGTTTTGGGTATGGTAAATTTACACCATTGACAAGCAGTATGAATGTACATGTATGTTTGTATCTAAATACGTGTTCTTTGCAAATACTATACACATGACCATAAACATTTTTATCAGAAAACTATACCACAGCAGTATCAGCCGATAATTCCACAACATCGAATCTTAACAACACTAAAACTTTAGCTAGCGACGAATCTGGCGACATATATCAACAGTAGGTAGACGAAATATGAGACGTCTCAGTCTGGTATCATTAGTTTTGAAAACGTTACCAAAACTTGTTGTATTTTGTTTCATTTTTAATGTTAAGAGTAGCATTTTTTCCAAAGTGATCATACTCGCAACACAAGGAAAAAACTGAAAGAGGAGGTTTTGCTATGAACGCTTCGGTAATTGATTTAATGGTTTCGAACCTTATCGTATTAGTATCAATTTTCATCTTGCTGCCTTGGATTATTAATATTATATTAATCATTACATGTATTTGACTTGATAAAATACAAACACGTTTTATTATTCATTTTATTAAATGCGATGTGATGTACTGTGTCAAATTAAACAGCAATACTTTTCTTGACCATTTCAAATGTAATGATATCAATTTGAAACATTTGTATAACTTACATTTTCTGAATGTAATGTAAATGCTATGTCTGATTAGATGCGTTATTAGTAACTTACCATAAATAAAGAAAACTGACTTCATTGTATTCTAATATTAAGTTCTCTCCTGTAAGTACAGTATTGGAGTATTGAATTGCATCATAATACAATAATCATGTTACGAAACATTTTATTTACATTATATGTGGAAGAAGTCAACAACAACAAGACGTGAAATCAGTCATTTTAATTTATCTTTCAACGTCTTACGCCTTCATCACAATAAAATGACAATTAAACAACGGACGTGATGTCATGCTATTACGTTACGATATTTAGCGGAAAAACGTATCGAAATAATTATGCATGCATAAATTAATACAGAATTCAAAACACACAATACAGTTTAGTATTATACGGAAACAAAATACAGATATTTCCTTTTTATATACATTATTTATAATATACGCAGTAATGCAAATTATGTTAAATCTATAATACTAGTAGCAGCCTACATTAATATCATGTAATTTTGTTTATGATGAAAGTTTAACATTTGTGTAACAACAATACAGCATCTCATAATATTAATACCAGGTACTGTGGATCTGAAATTAACTTTGAGCATTGGAGGCGCATGCGCATTGGTATTGGTTATTCTTACTGCTACGGTGACCATTTGCATCTACCGGAAACTTCACGTGCACCCAGGTTGTATATGCGTACAGCTTTTTGTAAACCTAAATAAATTTTGTGTTAACCTATACAGTACATGTAAACATATATAGAAGGCTTGTCAAATATATAATATGGCTGTGATATAATTATATACACAACATATGTAATTCGTATGTACTTTTCTATAGGCAATTTGCTTCTTGCCTCAAATTAAAGACTTTTAACTTTTCGATTCGATGCATTCAATAATAAGATTGATTTATTTAACGTGTCTATGTACATGCAACGTAAATAAATTTGGAAAATAAAAGAAAGTGGTGCAATTTAGTTTATTTGTATAGGTATTTGTATATCATTAGCTGGAACTTTTCTAAGACCACAAGTGATATCATGACCTCAGAATTACTTATTTACTTCAATAAACTTATTTCATATAACATTTGTTGGATATGTTATCTAGCAATTGCTCAATATTTGTTTATTGCTGAGGATGCGATTTCCGATGTCTGCATACTCAAAGCAGTAAGCATTCGTCCCCAGGGATTTATCAGCGTGTCCTTTGTTGTAGCATACAGTCCCCCTGATGATGCACGCTCAAATGCACCAAAGAGATCCGAATCACTTTCCGACGATCACTACGACACTGTCCCACTTCCCGCTGTTGTCGAAATTATCGAAGATAGTGAAGAAAACATCGACAACGAAACGACCACCGCGTTCATGCACCATTATGAAAGTATTCCTACCACATCTACCACAGATCAACCACCAGCGGATGTAAAAGTCTTTATGACTGCTGCCCCGTTGAGTACCAGGCACAGACCGGACATTTCATCTCGAAGTTATCATATCTCGAATCTCGAAGTAAGCATCATTCAAAGTGGAAAACCCGGTTTTAAATGCAGTTCCAAATATTACTGAATAATTGCAATATTATTATATTGATTTTTATTTACTTCAACTTTTTTCACACGACGCTCGCATTGTTTTCTATGGACAAAGAATCCATATCACCATTGTTAAACTACCAATAAACATTAAACAATAGTTCCATTACTGTAAAATATAGTTCGCATTTTAATTGCAGAAAATATTGTTACATCATGTTAGAAGCGAACTATTGTTTGCCTTATCGTTGTTTATCGGCTAATAAACACTGATTTGTCGTTTTGATGCCAATTCCCTCGTGGTTTAATTCATATGCATCGGAACTCCAAACCGTTTTGCATTAGCCGATAAACAATGATAATGCATTATGATAATGATAATAAATACATATTAAGTTATGCAAAGTGTGAGGTTATTTGCCAATTAAATATGTTTTTATCCAATGTGTATTTATGCTTCTGTGTTGTGTTTCAAGTGTTGTGCGGGCACTTTCAATACAGGGTCATGGTTTGTTATCAGAATAATTTTGCTACTGGAAAGTATTTGAAAACTAATATTCCTACAAACTTTATATGTTTTCATATACAGACCATGTACATATTTATGTTTTTTAATAATAATAATAAATTACAAATAAACATTTATTCTTATGTCATAAGCAAAAACTAATTTAAGATGTGACATCATCTTGTTACGAGAATTAAAAAATATATAGCTTTTTATATTTCACTATAGTTCTTATATTGTATGTGTGAATGTATTTCAGACAATATTCAGGAATCAGAAATTCAAACGTATGCATATCATCCTTCCTAAAATTAAACCTTTTAATACGTTCACATTGATTAAATATGGAAATACTAATGATACCTTTATTAAATCACATGGTGTGAATGGTTGTTTGTTTTGTTGTGTGAAGATATTAATTAAAACGCGATTAATATATATATTTATGTTGTGTATTTCTCTTTCAAGTATTTAAGGCAATAAGTGAAAAATGACGTGTTTAATACATAACGACTTGGAAATAAATGTTTAGATTACACATTAAATTGTAAATTGTATTTCTTTTAGCACTCTGGCAGTTCGATACGAGAATCTAGAAATGCAGGAAAGCTCATACATTTTGACACAAGTGTCAATTTAGATTTCATCACATTATAGCTTCACATCGGCATTGACGAAATAACACCCCGTGGGATAAACTTGGCTATATTCCACTATGTGGCAATGTATGAAGCACACTTTGTTCTTTGTAACATTAAGGGCTTCTTCCACCCTTTATGAATTCAAACCGGAAGATATGGACGTGACAATATACCTCGTGACGAACGTTATTGTCTATGTTGTCATCACATCAAAGAGAAATAGATGATGAATTCCATTTCATTTGTATATGTCCTTGCTACGGGATAACAAGGCAAACATATATCAAACGTGTTTACTATGTGAATCCATATGTTGCTAAGTTCCATAGTCTATTGACTTCAACATATAAACATGAAAGCATTAAAGTATGAAAATGTATAAAGGAATCTTTAACCATAATAAATTATGTTATCAATAATATTTCAAATGAAATTTTTTTTTTTCTTACTGCCTTTGAAATAAGTATTAACCTACTACTTTAAAACAGTGTTGTTGTTTTTTGATCTGTATTTTGTTTCGAACCATCTTGTTCACTAAATTTGCATTGCAATTTGCTCTTTGTAAAACTTAACGTTGTTAACTTTTGAAAAGTGACAGTACGTTATATCAATATGTATGTATTTTGACGATGTAAATATGTATAGTTCTTCATAAACTGTCTGTTTGTCTGTCTGTATAACTGCCCCGTGCACGTACTACGTGTTCTATGTCCTAACACAATACGATCGTCATTGTTCACATTTACCAATCGCATGTTCTGGTCAATCTGTGGAAGATAATTTGCAAACATTGCATTTTAAACAAATTCACAAACGTCGACTCCAAAACAATAAAATTAAATTTAAGTTATACATCTAATTCCTGTAAGATTTGTTCCAAACGACAAGGATTGTCATGGTCATTTACTGTGAATCGGTCAGTTTAGAGATCACAAATTTGACAGTTGGAACATGCTTGAATATCACTATTTCTATATATTGTTTTGATTGCCTGCAATTGTGTGTTAATTTCAATTGTTATTGTTTCTTTGTTATGTATTAAAAGGGGCTTTGAATATGCAATGCGTTCGGAGTTTTGTTTATTAGAGAGCCTCAACGTGGTTTGGATTGAATTGTTGTCATGAATTCTACAAACTGATGCGGACAAAGAAATTAAGAGTCATCTAATATCGAGAGCTATGGTTATGGGCGGATTCCTGCTGAGCGTAAATCAAATGGTGGAAATAGTGTTATGACTTCTCTAGACAATATTTAGAACTAGAAAACCAAAAGTCAGCCGCGTTCGAGAACACTGATTATGGAAGTATTCGTTCGGGCCTTCAATCAACCACTGATTAAACTGTGGACCTGATTGGCGTGTACAGTACAAATGAATAGGACCCTGAAAACAAATTCTGATTTGTTTAGGTATCCCTACTGTCTGTCAATAAATCACGTGTCAAAATATGACCAACGGCAGTTCCGGCATAGAACATCTTCCAGAGACCGTGCAATTCCGTATGAGAATAATTCCTCAGTAAACTATAACAATATATTTGGACCGCGTATAATGGTCAATTTGGGATTTATATCGGACTATTTTCTTATTTTATTTTCGGAAATTCGATTTTATAATGAATGTGTTATCATCATGTATTGTTTTATTTAATTGTTTATCTTGTTGTTGTTTGTACTGTTTTTGCAGCAGAAGGTAGATTAAATGTAGGCATGTCCATAACAACCATGAAATCAAAATCAAAATGTGTCTTCTGTTGACATCATGTACATTCCTTGACATGCGATAACACGGATATCTTGATTCGTTTATAAATAAAATGTGGTATATAACAATATTCTGTTATGTATATATTTATTATCGCATGTGAGTGGTTATTTATTGAACTGTATTGTAAAATGTTTGGAAGGTTTGTTGCCGATGCAGCCAGGATTTCTCTTGTTTATATTAAAGTTATGTATATTGCATATTGTAAATAAACATGTCCATTTAAAAAAGTTGTTATGTGAATATTTACTGTATAGTATTGATTGGATATGCATAAGCGTATAGGAGGAGAGAACAAAATATTAAACTTTTGCTTTCGGAACTTTAAGCATGTATTTGTCTTGGTACATGTATATCACGCTAACTACTTGGCCTGCTGAGCTTGCATTAACGTGCATTGTTAATCCTATGGGTGTGATACACCTAGTTTTCAAAATAACGATACAATGCGTTACAACTGCTTTATAATTATATTCATTGATGTGTATCGAAAAAGACACCCTATTTTCAATATGTCTGTGTCAAGAGAGTCATTTCGATTCGTTATATTTATTTCATACCTTTTTGGAATAGGCGACCTATTTAATTATTATAATTGCCAATGTTTAAATCAATCTGAGAAGATGTCCCTTTAAAATTGCAGTCACAGTAGCTGAACGGTGTTTGCAACACACAACCAATTGTCATAGTCGAAAGTGATTGTTCAATGAAACCAAACGGGAGTGTTTTTCAAGTGCCTTTAAGTGTCAAGATTTGCCGTCGACATCTGGTGTATTATGGCAAGATGTGTTGTGTGTGTCTTTGTTTTTTATCTATGTGGTAACCAATGCTCGAGCATTCCAAAGTTGCCATACTGCAATACCAAAGTTGCCATACTGCAAACACTTTATTAATTTTGACTTTCAATGAATATTTAAAAGATGAGTAAGGTGTGTTTCAGTTCTAGAGCATAACTTACGAACGAATATCCAATATTTTATATGATCGTAAATAAAAGTTGGATTTAATCGCGTTTTTGAAACTTTTTCAAATAGTTTTTCAAAGTTGACTGTTTAAACTTTCGCACGATGGCACAGGATGATGGAATAAAAATTCAGTTCCAGGAAATATTACATGTATAATACATAGGCGAAAGGCCTTCGCACGTTGCGCTCATTTATGTTAGACATATGTCCTAGGTTTTCGGATAATGCATGGAAATAATAACTAGCTGACTCAATACAGCATGTAAAATTTTGAATGCGCACGTATCGAGTCTTATCCTAGCTGTCGTCAGTCCACTCTTTACCACAGTTTACTCTATTCCTTATTGTTAGATTTCTATTAAAATTCATGTTTTACAAACGAACCAAAAGACCAATTACTAGTTAAAACGTCCATCCAAGCATCATGAACGCTATTCGGAGTATATATTGTATATGGAATATTATACAAGATTAAAATCGTACATGTGAACATAATGTTTTCAGTAGGAATATTACAAGTTTTGATTGTGGTTACTGGGGGTTCTTGTACATGTGAACATAATGTTTTCAGTAGGAATATTACTAGTTTTGATTGTGGTTACTGCGGGTTCTTGTACATGTGAACATAATGTTTTCAGTAGGAATATTACTAGTTTTGATTGTGGTTACTGCGGGTTCTTGTACATGTGAACATAATGTTTTCAGTAGGAATATTACTAGTTTTGATTGTGGTTACTGCGGGTTCTTGTACATGTGAACATAATGTTTTCAGTAGGAATATTACTAGTTTTGATTGTGGTTACTGCGGGTTCTTGTACATGTGAACATAATGTTTTCAGTAGGAATATTACTAGTTTTGATTGTGGTTACTGCGGGTTCTTGTACATGTGAACATAATGTTTTCAGTAGGAATATTACTAGTTTTGATTGTGGTTACTGCGGGTTCTTGTACATGTGAACATAATGTTTTCAGTAGGAATATTACTAGTTTTGATTGTGGTTACTGCGGGTTCTTGTACATGTGAACATAATGTTTTCAGTAGGAATATTACTAGTTTTGATTGTGGTTACTGCGGGTTCTTGTACATGTGAACATAATGTTTTCAGAAGGAATATGACTAATGTTTAGTGTGATTACTGCGGGTTCATGTTAGTGTTTTAATTATTCACAATTATATTCCAATATTAAAGAAACACTATAAAATTGCAATATAAATTATATCTACACACTTTAATAATACACTATACAATTGCAATATAAATTATATCTACACACTTTAATAATACACTATACAATTGCAATATAAATTATATCTACACACTTTAATAATACACTATACAATTGCAATATAAATTATATCTACACACTTTAATAATACACTATACAATTGCAATATGAATTATATCTACATATGTTTATCCTTTCTTTGTTAGTGCTTACTTTGTTTTGAAATGAGTATCAGTATTATTGTTACTACGTTTCAAATGACGAAAAATATGTATACGCATAATTCCATTAAAACAAGTATCGTGAATGTCTCTTACAGCGTTGCAATCCCCACTGATGGAAGTTAAAATGGTGTCCGAAACAACGTTGGAAATATCATGTACCTTCAATACGAAAGCCGACGAATTTGTAAAGTGTTATCGAAGGTTTAAAGATGTGCAGTTTTGGGAAACAGTAGTCTTTGTTATATATACTGTCAACGACTGCATTATAAAAAATGATTTTCCATCGAGTGCAGTGCAATGCAGTGCATATATAACTACGGAATCGTGTACCATATCTCGAATGGGCCACGCGCCATTAGCAAATGTGACCAATTGCAATGCACTAATTTTATAAATGATTTCGAGGTTTACAGCAGCATTGCAAACGTCTTAAATCACGGTAAGGTGCCAATACAATACTTTATTGTACTTGAAATTGTGGATTTAGATGCTAAATATAGTTCGATATAGTCGACATATGTTTATGAGATTAGCCGATATGTTTATCGTGTGATGCGTTATTTTGAAATTCAATGCGATATTTTAAATATGTTTTTTTTTTATATTTACAATGACTTAATAAAAAAGGAAGGCGTAGAAAAATATATCATTTACGCATTCGCCAAGGCAGTATTATATATCTTAACATAAATGCATACTTAGATAGTGATATAATTGTGAATATAAATGCAATTTATCAGTCAAAATCATGTCACATAAAAAGTTAATGCATTCATTAGATCGGACCGTTTAAATAGTGTACAATGCATGCACGTGTATCGATGTCGTTTTACACTTTTTCAACAATAATTGTTAAACACTCTTTCTATCTGCGTTAGTTCCATCGACAATTGCAAAAATATGTCAAATTATGTTAGAATCAAAATAACTTTCACATTATATTTGTTTATATGCCAATAAATTACTCTTTGTTGTTCTAATGCTTGGCCATTACACAATAAGGGCTAACGCCCTCGTGGTTTAATTCCTATGCATCAGAACTTCAAAGTGTTGTTTATTGGCCGATATACAGAAATAAATCGAAAATTATTAATTAAATAGCTAATGCATGTCATATGCTATGCGTCTATTTGTTATAATTCAATATATACATGCAACATGATTGTTATAAAGAAATATAAGATATTTATCGTATGTACTTTCCATGTTGAGATGCTAAATATCCCAAAAGAAAACCCGTATGGGCCAAATATTGTTTATAGCTGAGCTTGAAATACCATATGCGCCCCGGGTGCGTCCTAAATGATATTTGTTTGCCCATAACAGACCCATATGGGTCCGAGCAAGGAAGCCTATGTGGGTCCACTACATGTATGCCGATATGGATCGCCCAAGCCATTTCATGTGGGCACGAAATGGGTTTTATTATTGGCTGATATGCCTCATGGGCCCAGTGTTGGACCCATATGCATCATATTGCAACTATAAATCCCAGATGGGTCCAAGTAAAGTAAATCCATTAGGATCCCTACTAAAAAGCTTATATGGGTTCCAGAAAGCAAGTCTATATGGGCCCAATATGGTCTATATCTGGGCAAAATACACTATGGGCCCAGTGTGGGCCCCGTGTGCATTATCTTGCCACTATAAAACCCTGATGAGTTCAAGTAAAGTAAAACCATGTGTTTCCTTACTAGAAAATCATATGGGCCCAATGTCGGTTATAGCTGGGCAAAACATTTCAATATGGGCCCCAGGTGAGCCCCAGCTGATTTTTCGCCCATATCAAACCCATTGGGTCCAAGATAGGAAGCTCATGTGGGTCTACTGCGAGTAAGCCCATATTGGTCCCAGCAAGCCACCCTATAAGGGCGCGATATGGGTTTTACCTCGGCTGACACACCTCATGAGCCCAGTGTGGGTTCTATATGCGTTATTTTGCCAAAATCAAACCCAAGTGGGTCCAAGTAAAGTAAATCCTCATGGGGCCCGACTAGAAAGCTCTAGAGAGAATTCAAAATGGGACCAATATGGGCTATAGCGCGGCAAATATACCATATGGGCCCATGTGAATCCTAAATAATATACCACATTCGACCCAGTAAGCAAGCCCATATGAGTCCACTGCAAGAAAGCCCATATGGGTCTCATCAAGCAACCCAATGTAGGCAATAAATGTGCTTTACCTTGGCTGATAAACCATATGAGCCCTGTATGGGACACAATTGCTTTGTCTTACCAGTATAAAACCCAGGTGGGTTCCAGTCCAGCTAAGCCATATTGCTCCCAAGAAGAAAGCCCACATGGGCCTCAGCAAGCAAGGTCCCATATAGTCCAAGTATCGGCTACAGTTTGGCAAATATACCATGTAGGCCCCATGTGGGTCTCAAACATGTTTTTGCCAATATCAGACAAACATGGGCCCCAGAAAGCAAGTAAGCCCCTATGATTTGTCCCTATTAAATACAGGAATGTCTCAGTCAAGCAAACCCATATGGTCTATAGTTGAGAAAATATACCATATTGGCCTAATATGGGTCCTAAATACTATTATTGCCGATATCAGTTTGATATGTGATCAACATTTTCAGCAAATTTGCACTTAACTGTTCAATTAGTGGTTTCAGTTTGTTGGACTCTATAATATAACGCTATCTCTTTTGGACCATTATGTCCCGTTTGTACCTGTTAGACCGCTGTGTCTTATTGAGATCCGTTGACGGCTGTTTTGAAAAATAAAAATTAAACCAGGAAACATGTTTGGCGGTTTTTACATTAAAACAGACAGGTAAGTTATACAAACTATTAATAACATATATTATATTTATAAGGCAACTTAAATTTACGCTGATACTTTCCATTGTATTGTGAAAGAGTTTGATTTTCTAACCCTCATTTGAATTTGTCACACTATTTCGCAAAATAGATCATGAATTTATGCTATTGTGCAATCAATGACATAGAAATGGACATAATGCATATATGTGTAAAACAGATGCGCACACTAAGGTGGCCATATAATTTATCTGGGGATGATAAATTATGTTTTGATAAAATTCAGTGCGTGAACATAATGGATATATATATCTTTACAAAACGCATTGATCCGATTACTGAACAAAAAAAATTGTGCGAGAATTTAAGAAAAGGTTCATGTCGTGTGAATTTGCAAATAACACTGCATTGTGTTTATATCAAGAGAGATTGTATTATGTGAAGTGTACTGTGCACATAAACAATGTGTGTTCATTTCTTAACGTGATGTATTGTGCTATATCTGATCAGTCAACAAAGATAAACTGTTTTAGATTATCAATTTCTACAAAATGTGTTACTAAAATATGATTTGTGTTTGGGTTATTTTTGTATGTAGGACATGTGTTATTATTTGAAACGTTATGTTTTACGCGTGTGCTTACTTAATTGAAAGACAAGATGTAAAGTGAGGTTTGTTATGTCATAGTTTTGTATATGATGTTATTTTGTATTATGCATCAAGCACATTGTAAATACAACTGTACATTGATAAACGTGGTTTACATTGTTTATTGCATCGTTGTGTATTATCCAACGAATATATACAGACGTATATGTGTAGGCGTTGATAACAACGTAACGACTTTAACAATTGGTACTTTAAGCAGGCCATTTATGCTTACCGTGATACAAATACAGCATTACTATTTTCAGTACAAATTATTACAATATATTTATGGTATCCAACAAATAAAGGTGCCCTGTAAGTGTGCACGCATATGAAAAACATATGATTTCCGGTATAAAGTGGATGTGTGATGTTCACTTCGCAATTATTCACCGCACAAGGAAAAACACGTATCAACAGAAATGGAAACTACTTTAACATCTGTGTACAGTTAGTACTTCCCTTTGAAATAACTTTTTAATGCTAGTGCTAAAATATTTGCTGGTGACAGAAAATTATATCAATCTACGATTAATATAATTATTTGACTCTTTGTAGACGTTCCAAATTTACAATTGTATTCTAACCATTTAAATATTCAGTATTTATACGAAAACATAATTATGGGATTGAACAAAGAACACACCAATTGAACACATCTAACAAATTGTAAATCAAGAAAATGTTTGCCTACAAATTAATATTTGATTTTTTAGATGCCTATAGGTTTATAGGTAGGGCGTTTAACGGAGGTACTTTAACAAAATTCCAAGAAGAAAACACAACAATGAATCAAGCATCGAAATACCGTTCTTCTTACTGAATACATTGGGCTCTTTATAATAATCGTCATTTGCAAGTGTAAGTTAATGTACAATGCGTTTGTTAGGATTAAATAAGACGAGTGTTAACATCTGTCATTTACAACAGACAAAGCAAATCGAAAGTAGACCATTGAAGTGCCATTCCTCGTCGTGTGGTTTTTATTTTATTTCCTGTCCTCCGTGCGGAGAATATACTTTCCCAATGCATTATACAATCGCGTTTAAAAAAAAAAACACTTATTTTAGGAGTAAAAATATCATAGTTCGTGAGAGACTTGACTTAATTCATAATTGTATTGCATTAACGCACGCCTGGAAATGTCAATACCCTTACGTGTGTTTACACTTGGCACCACATTACTGTTGATCGCCGCTACTGCATGTAAGTATTTTATGTATCCTGCTATTGTAGTTATGTCACATATTTATTTAAATACTATAGTTTCAGATCTAAAGAATTAAATAACCATATGTGTGTATCAGATGCGTGTACCTACATAGTTATTATAATAGCACATACTATTATAATAGTAACTATTTGTTCTTATGTATTAAATAATCGCAAGTGTTCATGTAATACATCCATGTATTAGCAATCATTCGATGTTAAGTATCAAATAATTACAAGTATTACGTGCATGTAAAAGTAATTGACAATATCAAATAATCACTTGCATATATTGTTTGATATTCCTTTGATTTGCATTATCTCTTTTCCATCGTCTCAGTCAAATAACTTAATACATATATGTCTTTGGATTTTTTTTTCAGCGTTGTTAAAGGCCAAACTGGAAATACAAGTGTTATCCCAAACAACGTTGGGCTTATCGTGTACGATTTATAATTCAACCAATGGACTCATAAACATTTATACGCTGCACGAAGATTTGGCATTAAAGATAGTAGCCACCGTTTTATACTCCAACATAGAATGCAATGTAAGGACCGCGTTTCCTGATGACGTGCAATGTGGTTGTCATGGTGACAGTCACAACCATGTGGTGTGCAATATAAAGGTTGCACACGATTTAAAACAAGCGTACGGGTGGCAATGCTCTTCTTTCAAGCACGGCACCCTTGTTTTCAGCAACACTGTAACAGAACATAGTGAAGGTATGCTTTTATATATGATGATTACTGATTTCAAACATAACTTGACTGAGGACCATATGAGTGCCAAATATGTCTAGGTGCTAGTAATTTATTATGGTTCGTGACGAGCATCACAATCATTGGTTTTCTGTTGCTCTGGTTAACGTCGAACCATTAGGTTCATAAATCGCAATGCGATTGAATGATGTGTACCTGATATTATTATTAATTTGAGAAGCAGTATTATTTTTAATTTGCATTTAGAACAATGTATATTGTGATTAGTTCTGAACAAAGTTTGTTTAGAACCCAAATGCTTAGCATTTACTGCTCCATAGCGGTTTTAGCCATTCTTGGTTGTTATGTTTTGTTGCGATTGTGTGTGTTGTTTGAACGATTATTGTGTGTATTATGTTTAAAAATAGTACAGAACACTGACCACTGAGGGTCTCCTCGCATTAAAGTGACCGACCAGTCAACCCAGAAACGTTGAACGGACCGAAGCCGATGGTCACTATAATGCGAAGAGGTCCGAAGTGGTATGTGCTATTTCTTATATTATATCGCACATTTGTACTACATAAGTTTTAGATAATGTCATAAAATATCACAATCATAACACAAAGCACTAAACATTTATTTAGTTCTTGCTTAGATATACAGCATGTTTTTTTTAAGGCGAAAAAAATTTAAATTGCACGTCCTTGCTTTTGACCCATTTCTTCAACTTGTTTTTTTGGAACAGCGTGTGACAATAAGGTCATTTCAAACATTTAGACAGCGTCACGCTATTTTCGGTAAACAATCACCATAATTTATGTAGTCGCAAATTTATGTATAGAGCATTGCACAATGTTCATTTGTGAAACGCAATTATTGTAATTGTATAATCGTTAACAACTAAATAAATCTCGATACGCAAATAACGATCGTAGAAAAATGTAAAAAAATATTAATGAAACGACTCCCAATACTGCGGTTTCACACAACTACAGCTAAGCGGGCACCCACACAAAATAGTGCCTGCTGGCTCCGGGCACTATACCTTTTTTATCGGCAAGCTAACTGGCATTTTGGAATTAAACTAAATAACAGACCGTTGACTTGCATATACGCAAAGAAGAAACATATTTATTTAAGATATAATATTGTTAAATGGTGCATCGCCTTTCATGTTAAAATGGATGCAGCTGTAGTTTCATTTATACAATTATTATTTATCTCATCGGTTAATACCAAAGTCCAATATTATGTATTTCCTCAAATTACTTGATACTTATTAAAATTTGTGTAAACACCCACATGTTTGCTTTAAATGCTTGCGAGTCTCGAGTAAGAATAGTTTGACGCCTTGTTTTAGGTTCAGAACCAACTTCTGTCTATCCTACCAGGATGAATGGTGTTGTGGAAAATACATCAAATACACTCGGGATTGCTGAATATAAAACAGGTATTAACTATAGTGATATCTGACAGCTTCATTAAAAACAGAATGATAAATCATGTGTGCGTCATATAGTATGTAACTGTTAGCTAGCTAATTGATGTTATATATATATAATGGAGTGTGTCGTTTGCAATGTATATATAATGTGTCTAACACGTGCTACTTGTGCTTGTTAAGGCGATGATGAAATCATCATTTGCAAATAAATGAGTCTACACGCGTTCATTGTAACACAATAATGTAAATATGCGTACTTAGGTGTAACTTATCTTTGTTATCGAAGCTGTTATGCAAATGATAATATATGCATTTATGTGCAACAAGCTTAAGTAATAAAAATACCAAATAGGGTAATACAGAACATTATATTGGTTTTGAATAAAGATCAAGTTTATCTTGCGATGTTAAAAGAATGAAAAGCACACTTTTCATTTTCGAGTCGAGCTTGATAAAATTGATCTTTATTCAACTCTTACCTAATTTTTATTTATCCCACTTTTACGCATTAAAACTGATGCATTGCATTAAGTACTCTGATTTCTATTTAGCCATGATCAAGATCAGTGCATTACTCTGGTTCCATCATACACAAACATAAATACTTATACTCGATTAAATCATCATTGTAATGAAAAATTAAACGATAATATATCTTTGATTTTGATTTGATTTAGATTTGTTTGCATATGTCTAAGATTTTAAACAAATATATGATTATTTCATGGAACTACATGTTTACATTTCTTGCAAAAATCACACACTTTAACTTTATGTTCTTAACAATGAAAATGTGGTTTGTCGATTTTTACCAGTATTGCTTTTTACTGCATTTCGGTTGACCTAACGAAACTCCGGATATCACAAACTAATTAAATTATATTGAAGTTCTAAATATTGCACAAACCGCAAAAAATCAAGAGAATTTGTTAGACCGTAAAAAGGAATATTGCTGCGAGCTAGTGTTGAAGTGACGTGGTTCGTTGGGTTTTCTGTTGTCAACATTTTGCGGCAAGGTCAGAGGCCGCCAATTGAAGACTGAAGCTTGGACGATACAGTGCTATAATTAAGTGTGCTCTAATGATTTCGATATTCAGACATTCTGACAGTCGGTGTCAATGCAGTTATTGTAGGCAACGAACGAACATTTTTGAACTTGAAGTATCGATACATGTGTGTTTATCCTCAATATTTGACGTTCCCAATGCGTGTATTTTGTGCAACAGTTTGACAACAAATGATATATAACTCTTTTCGTATCCTTAACGTTCATTACAATTGACAGAAAATGCACGTTGTTCTTATTTCACCTAATACTAAACACAACTGACCTTCAGTTCTACCGAGCGGAAAAAAGTAGCCCAGTCTGTTTCTAAATATAACTGTTGTATAAACTCCCACATGCTTAATACAATTTAGGCTTACACCACGGGCTATCCAACCGATTTCGCTGTAAAAGTGGGATCATTATCATGAGTGCAATATATCAATATAGTAAACTGCAATACTCATTGACAACATATTTAATGTGCACGTGTCAGCATGTTTGTTTATGTTTATCGGTTTGGCTACTCTATCCATAGATAGGTCAAGTTAAGGTGTTCCTTAGTAGCACTGTGGATATGACCAAACTAGCTGCAATACCTTAAAAGACAATATCCCTGAGGCAATATATGCCGATCCTTTGAACATGTAACTGTCATTTATTGTAGCAGTATTTTAATATATTGCATGTGTATACTATACGAATCATAATTATAACTAAGTAAATAATTGTGACTTAAACTTAAACGTTTGAACCCGATATGATATGTCGTAAGTTTGGTATACATCTGTTTTCCATAGGTAGAACATGGCATTAACAAAAGTTATACTTTTATCTGACATAATTTCAAATTGTCAAGCATGTAATTTCACTATGTTTACCCGAAGGAACCAATCCACCGGTTACTGCCAGATTTAATACACCTAGAAGGCCAGAAACATTGTACGCTGAAATACCAACAGATGCGCATCATTACGACAGTATCCCACTTTCAGCTGTTCCCGATTGTACACGTTCGCCAAACAGTACAAGTTTTGAACTAGATAATTTAGACGACAACGAAACATTAACCATGTTTATGCATCAGTATGATAGTATTCCAGCCACTTTGCAACCAACGACTGATGAAAGCGTGTTTATGGCTGCTTCTGAGTTGAACATCATGCAAAGACCGGACAGTTCAGTGAACACTCAATGTAAGCATCATTCAAACTGGAATGCACCGGTTACAATATATGATTGGATTCAAATATTGCTGATTATATAATTATAATAGTATGGAATTACTGTTATTTACATTATCTTAAATATGTCTTTATGCAATCCATATATGCAAATTGGGGGGCGTGTGAACCTCAAAACGGTTTACATCCTCGGTGCATTGATAGTTCTTATGTTTCAAATGTTGTGCGGGTACTTGCCGTCAGTAATGAATACTTCTTTGTTAAGGCGAAGTTTTTTATTGAATATTTATTCCAATATTTGAAAACTCGTATCCTTACGTGTTTCCATTTGCATATCATATAAAGAATTTATTTAATATTTGGAAACAAAGGTAAATACAAGGTTTTATTTTGTCATTGGCAATATCCAAGCTGTACATGTGATATCATATTAGTTATGCGTTTTTTTTATTTGATTTATTTGTACATATAATTGATGTTTAAATTTATTACAGAAACTATGCTAGGATGCTAAGATCACACGTATGTAACTAAATTTTTCTATGTGTTAAATGATATATGCTTATACATGAATGTGCACATTGCTTGAACATGTACGTTGTACGTCACGAAATTTTAGATGACAAATTTAATTATGTCCATTTTTTTTCTTTTAGCACTGGAACAGTTTGGTACGAGAATCTACGAGGATCAGAAATGCAGGAAAGGTCGTACCTAACATGTACAGTTTAAATCAAAGTTTTATCAAGGCTCCAAAAATTCCATACTATTTTCTAAAAGCATAATGGATTTAATTGTTATGTTCAGAATATAATAATTATAAAGATTACACCGAATTAATTTTGTTCGATTGCGTCTATTAACTATTAACAGTTTCGAGTCAATTTCCTTATTCAAAGAAAGAATTGATTTCTTAAATAATATTGCAGCAATAATCCTATTAATAACCCAATTTGGGGCACGTGACAACATTGTCCATCAAGAAGCAAAACACAAACACGCACACGATTCAATTTGATTGAATTGTTTCAAAACTTGATTTAAGTTAACTTCATTATGGCGGATTTCTTTTTTTATGTTGTCTTTGTTTTGTGTCGTGCAAATGTCAACTTTAAACCCAAAAGCTATTTCCAAAAATGACTATCATACACATATTACTCAACATTTTTATCAAATCAGTGTCTTCGAATATCACGTGAATAATGTAACTAAAAAAAGCACATAGTGAAGCTTGTAAAGATCGATTAATCCGTTCACAAGATTTTGTGTTTAAACGTCACTGGCCAGAAATGGAGATCAAAATGACATGTGACTGTCTTGTGGTTTGCAACTAATTCCTTGTATATATTAAAATTGTACTTATGTCTAATATTCGTGTTTTGGACTGTTAATTCTTTGAATTAATAACAGATACAAAACACTCGTATCTTGTGCTGTAATTTGCATATTTGTATTGCTATAAAATGAACATTTATGTGTTGTTCTTACTGTATGTACATCAACTGGGAAGAATGAAATGTGACGTCTTTATTGCAATGGTATTTCTTTGTTGTGGTCAGCAAACTTCTCATTACCTATCTCGTTGTTTCAGAATTGATATTCTTTTTTCGCCATACCTTACAAACTTAATATTGAATGCTACTATGAAAACAAATAAAATACAATGAAATACAATAAGCAATATACGCATGATACAATGTTTTATGTACATATTTTCAATAAAGACATTTCATATTGATCTCTGAGCTGTATCTGCAATAACGCGGTGTAAATAACATATGGAGCGTTTTCATTGACTACATTTCCTTTAAGGGACCAATCGCATGACGTTATTATGGTGAAATGACTTCGACAACGTGAAATGACGTCACGTCAGTACACAACTTTTAGGATTTAGCAACATCTTTTCGTAAAAGTATAAGGGTTTTATTTGTTTAAAAGCATGTGCTACAAAATAACTGACTCTTGTTGTCACTGCATACCATGTCTTATTAAACTCGTCTAGGAAATTAGTTAGTAAGCTCGCAAAACGGGCGCTTACGTACAAGATTCCTGACCTGGTTTAATAAAATATGGTATGAAATGACAACTCTTGTCAGATCCTATATTTATTTAAAAAATTTTTAATTAGTAATCATATCCGGGCCAAAAAGTGATACATACAGAAATCACACATCTTTAAGGAATTTTATTGCCTAATTAGACAGGGCAAGTAAAGTGACGCAGCTTCGCAGCTGAAATAAGTGGAACAGCAGCCATGTTCATGCGTTAACGAGAAAACTTTTATTGCAAACATTTTTTTTTTAATTTAGGTGATTGAAATACTCATAAGAGAAACACTGGGTTTTATGGTGCTGTCTGACCTTAGCGGGTACGTGTCAATTGTATGTGTTTGCTAACTTTTACAAGTCATCATCGTCTGTATTTTTCAAACACATGTTCAACTTCTAAACACTACTTTCGTATGTCATTTCCTTTGACAATAAGCTTTGTCAAATCATAAGTACTCGTATCAAACCATAATTTAAATTATTGCCTGATCACCAATGTATATAAATCCTATATCGTCATTTATAACTATTTCATTATGGATATATATGAACTGTTACCGGGTGACAGTATATAAATACTTCATTAGCATTTGGGAACAGTAAATTTGTTTTCCTAAAGTAGAGGTGGCAACTTTTAAACCGTTGCCCAGTGGCCGTTAAGCCGAAGGCAACAGTTGAAAATGTTGCCCTCAATACTAAAGAAAAACAATTGTACTGTTCCCAAAATGACTATGATATATCTGTTTTATTACCTACTTGAAATAATAAATAAAAGAAAATATTTAATTTTTTTGTTTTATGTTTTCATGAAAACTAACAGAATGGTAATCAATAGCCTGGGTCCTGCGTTTAAAGTCAGTAGCAGTGAGTGTTATCATACAGTTACATTGCTCAACGCTATGTGCAGGTTGCTCCCTTTGAATAATGCTTAGGCAACATAACGAAACAAAAGCGAAATGTTGCCATGTTGAGAGAAGCTTGTTTCAACAAAGTGGTATACAGTTGAAAACGCGTAATTACCGTGCATATAGTGAAGTAGGTAATACTTTTGACTGTGTCCCTCACGCGCCGGTGTTTACCCACAAAATATTTATAGACGAAACATCTAAAACTCTTCAGTTTTTCGTCACTGCTCGTGACCAATAGAAAATACCGAAATTTCCTATACAGTGTATAAAGTTTACAGAAATTGACGAGCATGTTCTTACTCGGTCTCTTTGCTTTCGGTCTTTATAAATATGTGTGTTACCACTTGCTTCTGTTTCACCATTTCCATATTTCTGTTTCATCACATTTTCCATACATACATAATGAAAAAATGGGTTAAACTTTAAGTTTTACGACATTATTCAGGGTCTTTCCATAGAAATGGTATTATCTTGTTGAATTGCTCACAAGCTTTATTTGAACATTTGTTGTCATTTGGGAAATCACATGTGAACTGAAACGATGTTGATGCCAATGCTAAGATCATTTTGCTTGCGTTCATGTTCTATGTGCACTGTTCAATGTAAATGTAATATAAGTAATGGATTGAAATGCGAATTACACAAACATATTAATTTATTGGACTCTATTTAGCGCTTTCAAAGAAGACATATGAAGATAAAACACATTTCGTAGTTTGAAAGCCTTAGTAACATATATACACGGTTAGTATCTGTGTTATTATCTTCAGACTTCATTAACTCAAGACATGTATCCACATTTTGTATTTTCCAATAATATTTACCTATATACAATTTTCTAATTTCTGCACAATTATTTCATAATATAACAAAGTGATACCCGCTTTCCAGTACATAAAACCTATTGCATCGTATTTCATCACGTTGAATTGAATCAGGTTTATGCCATCGCTTAGCCTCAACGTCTAATCTGTGCAAACAAACTCTAAGTCTACTGAGGTCACTTCTAACCTTACATATTTTAACATTCTACAAGTAAGGTTGCAATTGAAATTCACAAAACTTGTAGACGTTCTAGCTCTAGACAAAATATTAAGCTCTAACTACTTTCTCACCTCTCGTATTACACAGAGTTGTTCTATCAAGTTCACCATATACACCATTGTACATATATATACATACAACACATATGTAGTATTATTATATGTGTATATAATGTATTATACAACATAATATATATATAACAATAAAGTTCACCATATACAATGTTATTTTGAGTGTTAGGTCTAACATTGAGTATCCTTTTGCAAAGAAAGTAAATGAAGTATTTATAACACAGTAACATCACGCAGGCCCCAAACTTTAAAACCATAATTCAATATTAGCGTATCAAATAAATCAAGTGTATATGTTAAGTTAACATATATGATAGGGTATTTAATATACTAGGACTTCAGTTTATACATCGTATTTGAAGCCTGACGTGTTATGGTTTCAAAGGTAGATGTAAAAGAAAATTTCCAATTTTTAAAGACACACAAATGTTTTCTTAATGTTCCACCTTTCTTACAGAGCATTATCTCTGTCTTGTAAGAATCAACACTTAATTTGCATCAGTCACAAGTTTCTAACAATAACAACATTTTCTTCAAATTAGTTTCTGCCATTATAACAAATCATCTGCATAAAGCAATAAAATAACTTCAACATGCCAAAATCGATACTATTGAAACCGTGCAACATATAGTATTCTTCTATTTCATTTAATTGCATAGAAAATAAAAAGGGTGATAACGAACCCCCTTGTCGTACACCAACATGATATAGACAAATCTTCTTCACTAATTACTCTGCCCATTGTAAACCTTGATTAACATTCATATACACAGATGACCCACTATAATTCCAAGTTTAATAAGTTTGTAAGAAATTATATATTTTACCAAAGAGACAAAACCTCAATAAAATCCATAAATGCTGCATATAACTTATTTGTATCCTATAACAAATGATTTATCAAACCACGGATAATAGAAATAGTATTAACATTTCGGTAAATGATCGCATTTTGTTTCCCGAGTGGTGATTGAAAAATAGAGAATACTATTGTTGACAATTTTTTATTTTATTTAGCTAGGCCTAGACAACCTGAACCACTAGCCTTGGCGATTGATTCACGTTTTCTTGCCTTGCAAATAAACTTATCTTTACTCAATACCTTCCTGGTATTCTATTTTTATTTATTATTATTTACTTTGAAAAACAACAACGAAGAAATCAATCACACTAAATAACACGAAAAACTTAAAATGACGTCACGACAAACAACAAAATGATGTCATTATGCTGCACGTATTTGCGTTATTCGACAGTGTGGAGAGTGTGGAAATACAGCTAAGTTTATCCCACGGGGTGCTATTTCGTTAATGATGGGATAAAAAGTGTTCTTTTCTAATGAAGCTGCTTGATTGTTAAATTGTGTACGCCTATATTGTACTAGATAATTGAGAAGAAAACGACAACGAAGAGTCAAACGCGTGTATGCATCATTATGAAAGTATTCCTACAACAACTACACAAACAACTGATGAAAGCGTTCGGTGGAAGCGATCACCGAGCGCACATTTGAAAGTAAGCATCATCTATAATGAATTGCACCATTGAAACATGATTGGAGTACAAATATAAATAAAACAATAATATAACTTTAAACATAATATTTGCCGTATGTCTGCCTTAAATACATTACATGGACGTCTGTGTCCAGTATGACGGTAATGGCACCTATTTTTACTAACAATTTTGTATGTGAATTTGTTTCAGACGATATGCAGGAATCGGAAGTTCAAGCGTATGTATCCTATCCCTCCTTCATGTGATGGTACTTTTTAATACTAGATCATATATAGAACAGTATATATTACTTACATTCACAATGTTTAAATATGCAAACAAGCAAAGCATATGTTAATCACGTTTATATTATTTAAGATTTTAATTCGTTTTGAAATATGAATATACAAATGAAAAGAGATTTAGCCATACACGTTTGTGGCGTATTTTTTCGATAGATAGGTTAATGCAGTTAAAAATAGTAATTAGTATTTTTACTTAATGACTTGAGCATAAAGGTGTATATAGCGCATTTAATTATGATGATTTGCTTATGTGTTATTGGTACATTTTAAATATTTAAGTTTTAGTATGTGATGGAATGATATGCTTCATACTTACATGTAACTGCATGAGCATAATGTTGATATAAAGCTTTAATTACAATGATTATATTTCGTTTAGGACTGGACCAGTTCGATACGAAAAACTACGACGATCAACAATGCGAGAAAGCTCATATAACAGTCATATTAAGTGTTGTTGTTGACGTTTGTATTGTTGTTCGCTTTGGAGTTGTGGTCAAACAGAAAGTAAATTTCATAAAACGGCAATTCCAGCGAAACCACCTACATGTCGTATATATTTAAAACAACACATACTCATTGCATTTCTGGACAGTTTCAATATAGTAGAATGCATAAGTATATTTAGTAATGAACAATATATAAAATTGTTGTATATTCTCATACACATTTTTGAATTATACTTGACTGTTTACCAAAACCACTGCATATTATTCATTGTATGTGGTTATCACATGTACCAGTAACTGTTATTTATTAAAACAGTGTGCTATTGTTTGTATTATGTGAATTAATACATCTGATTTGCATATTGTAAATAGATAGCATGTGCAGAATACTGTACATATATAATCATAGTGTTGACGTGCTTCATTGTTAGCACTGATCTGATATAATTTTAACTATGCAACCGATTAACATCAAATAAGTTAAAGTTGTAGCATACTTTTAGCTTAATATGTTAGCTATTTAACGAACTCGCAGGGCGATGTTAAATAATTAACATATTGAGGTAAAAGTATGTTGCAAGTGTTTTATACCATATTGAGCGTGCATTTAGTTGTAATTGATACGCACGCAACTTATTGCAAGGTAAGGTTCCGCCCACCAAGGTATATCACAGTTATTGAATACCTAAACAAAGACAAATCTCTGAACTGTGGTATGATAACGTATTATACTAATCATCGTACTAAACCTTTGTCAAACTAGATTGTCAAGTATATATTGATACGATAATGAATAACAGTGTACATACTTAGTAGTGTGTAAGCACATTCATTATAGAGTTGAAATGCTTCACATGCATGAATTATATCTTGCAATCCATGACTATAATGCTCTTTATAATTTCATTGATACCTTCAATGGCATAAAAACGTCCGAAACACAAATATCTGTCCTTTATGTACCCAATGAAATTGCGTGTTAAGCAGCAAAGTAAGCAAAATCTGTGGACGCAATCTTGTTCAAAATCGCAGCAAATTTCACGGATCCTCGGAAATAAATTATTTACAATAAAATTGTCCAAACATTAACTTACACTAGATGAAGTTTTACCAGTTAGGCAACTAAGTGACGTTACTATTATGTCCATGCATATGCTCTTGTGTTGTTGTTTTTTAAATTGATAACGATGCATTTTAAAAGCAGCAAATCAACTGGCTTTAGAACTTTTACTGTAATGTTCATTCAGCAAATCCAATCAGGGTACAATACAGAAGCGTCAGGGCATTGAAAATGGCATTTAACTCAAATGTTAATATTGCATAGTGATGGCGCCAATAGTGGTAAGTTAAAAAGCAAAATATGTCCAATGTTTAGTGGATTCGTGATATGTGGGTTGACATTTAAATGAAAATCCTGGCTTAACTATTGCCCACCGCAAATAATAATAATATGAACAAATAATGCTAACTGAAAATGCAAAGCTTGGGCAGCCATTTGGGAACGGTCAGCGATAAATTACATTTACAACATACTATATAGTATGTAATATATAAAACAAACGACGCAAAACTACTAACTATATTCAAACAACTTAATAAAAGCCAAGTCGGTCATTAAACGGTATTAACCCGCTTAGTTTAACGTTCCAATGCGGAGACATAAGATGTCAAAGTATCAATTAATTATAAAAAAGCAGATACAAGTAAAACTAAAATTTGAAAGCAAACTGAAAAACATACAAATGAAGGAAACACTTCAGTATATCAACAAGTACTTGGGTCGAGCTTTTCATCGTTTATTAGTGTTGTGTAACCTAAACCAACTGTCAGGTCAACGTATGTATTTGCGTTACCGATTGTTCAGACGAAACTATTTGGTGATTAATAGGTCATACGCGCATGACTTGTTCTTGTCCGTGTCAGCCACAGGTATATGTTTTAAAGCTGTCATGGCAAAAATGTCATCAGTGTCTTAGTAGGAATAGTTCCATATATAGCGTTCTCAAAGGCGACTGACACTTGTTTTTCTGGTATATCTACATGCAAACATTCTGAAGCAGTAAAATTCAGCAATAGCGGACACATGGGTATTTGCATAATCATGGGTGAAGAAAGCGGCTAATACTTGGCTGTCTGGGTCTGCTGCAGGTGTATTTTATGAAACATTACTTTCCGTATCTGTGCAAACAGGGACTTTTCCATAAGCATGGTTTACGAAAGTGGTTGACTCGTGGTTGCATGGGTCATCTACATGTATATGCTCTAGAACTGTACACTCAGCAACAGCGGACACATTGGTATTTGCGGAATGATGGGTCACAAAAGCGGTAAAAGTCTGGTTGTCAGGGTTTTCTGTGAGCATATTTTATAGAGCAGTGCTCTTAGTAAATACGGGGATGAGGGTACATGCATTTGCACAATGATGCACAAGTGTGAGTCTATCGCCATACATCGTTTCAAAACCTTTACTTGTATTAGTACTAACGTCATTACGTGGATTGTGTTTTCTGAAAACAAAATAGAGGGGAAAATGAAATGACATATTAAACTACAATAAACTGTATTATGTGTAATTAGTTTATTCGTAATATGTGATATTATTTATTATAATTACGAAGGGTTATTATTAATATCATTCATAAACCAGAATACCAGTAGAACCGATGGATGCTCCCCGATGCCGCTTTGACATCTAACTGCGGCCTTGAACTTAAACCTGAATCATGCGCATACACCTTCTCATGTTGAGGCAAAACTTGTGTAAAGTAAATTCAATTCAACAAGTTATTAGTGTAGAAAAGCAAAAAGGGAATTTCGATTTTTGACATTAAAGTGTGACCTTGACCTTTGGCCAACAGCTATGTTTCATGTGCGTGACATGCCGAATTTGGCAAACATTTGTGCCAACTCAATATTCAATCCATGGCCAAGTCAAAGTCCGGACAAACAAATACCTGATTTTGACCTTTTACCTCTAAGTGTGACCTTGACCTTTCACCTGCGGACTGGTTCTTGTGCAATTCATGTTGCCTCATTAAGTTCTACATTTGTTCCTAGTAGTTTTAAAATTCATGTTGAAGCACAGACAAGCAGTGCACATTTTTAACTTTGACCTCTAGGTGTGAACATTACCTTTAACCTAGGGACATGTTTCATGAGTGATACCCACCAGCTCATGGCAGCAAACATTTGAATCAAGTAAATATAAAATCCCTCCATCCATGGCCAAGTTATAATGTGGAAAAGCCATTTCATTATCAAAGGGTAATAACTCCCGGAAATATCATCAGACTGGAACGACCAGACAATGTATTAAATTCGAGATATTAGTTCCTGAGATCCCGAGCGCCAATGTCCTACTGAAATGTCCTTTTTATAATCGAAGGGCTATAACTCCATGAAATTTTATCTAAATGGAACGACCTGACAATATGCGCATGACCAGCCTATAGTGATGCTGTATATAACGTTTCAGTGAATTGGATTCATTAGTTCCAGAGATCTCGTGCGGAAACAAAGTACCAGACAGACGGACGGACGGACTTGTAGTATTATAAATTGTGGGTGAAATTTGTTGCACAACCAGATAAAGTGAATAACAATGAAAATATAATTCGGACGGATAAACAAAGCGGCGACTATATATTCCCACCATCGTGGAGCATAATAAAATATTATATAATATTATTTGTAATTAAAATGTACTGTTGTATTATTACATACAATAATTATAATAAAATGGCTGTTAGTTTTATCAAGAATTGTATATATATATTATTCATTATAGTTACTATTATTAGTTATAATTACAATGAGTTAATATTATACTAAAGATTTGTATTCCCTTTATTATAGGTATATTTATATTACGATTTTTATTTCATATATTATATATGTTTATAAAACTATTATTTCTCTCGGTCAGACATGACTATATTATCAACAAAGTGCGTCCATCTACTGGAGTTATTCTTTCTTTACAAAGAACACGTGTACTGATAAGTGCATGAACAAGAAAGATACAATTACATTGTCGTCTTTGAGTAGTAACATTTGCTCAATAGATATAAGTCACATATACATATGATAAATACATATTTACATCAAGATTTGATTTAAATCTTTACACAAAGTTGTATGCTTTCAAATATAAAACCTGGATGCGTATAAGGGTACTTCCGGTATACACCAATGGATAACGTAGCCGTCCAAATCAACAATGTCAATGCACAGCAAACGGTGACAATTATAATCTGGTGGAATATACCTGACAACTATAATATATATATTTCGAGCAGATGATATGATATTTGGCTTGATAATTTTACGCAAATCTTAAAACACACTGGATATGTAAACTTAATTGTACAACATATCGAATATGTAACATCATGAATATTAAGTAATGTATAAGTGACATATTTTATATGGCATATACTTTATGGCAATATAATGATCATATTCAGTGTGAGGGAAAATCGTATTACAATCATATGAAGAAGGTTATTTGTATGCTTTATTTTTTGGTAAATATATTTTTAACTACCCATTGTTTGCAACAAAAGTACATCGATGCAGATTCAACAAATAAGTAGTCAATATACTGTAAAATTATTAGATGTGCTGTCTCACTTGAAACGGCCAATAAATGCATATACGACAAAATGTGATGTCACGACATTATAAAAGGTCAATGAAATCATAGGCCTATAACAATGTTGTTACAGCATCTTAAACGGTCAATGAAAACATTGTTTTTCAATTGCGTTGTCACAGAATATGAAACAATTATATGAAATAAAGCATTGACAATGGTAAGGCGTACAAATATGTTTGATTTAGGTTACATGCCCAAAATATAGGGCAGGTTGGTGGGGATTTTATTCGCTTTTATTATTTGGTAAATGGTTAACTTGAAGATGCTAAAACTGAATAAATATTTAAAACATACCAATTATATCATTTATCATTGTTTTGAAGTGGATGCTATCAGAACAAAACACTTATTTATCCCATAAAAACAATATTTAATTATTGGAAAAAAAAATCTCAACACAATAAAATGTTCTAAGTTCGGGCATTTTTTAGGGTTTGTCGGATAACCTTTAAACAAACATATGTTTTGCGCCTAATTAAAACTGTATTTTAAGTGTTAATGGTGTGCCTCCTCTCGTATTGCTTCTTCACATCTTTATCTGAGTTGCTAAAAGCGATGTCCGATTCCTTTTTAAGTGGATCAGCTGAGTCGACGTTATTTCGGTAGTTTCAATTGTCAAATATAAGATAATTACAACTATTTATTACATCCGCCTTGCTAGGTACATGCAACTTAAGATATATAATTTCTCATGCGGAAACTCTTTTCCCAAAGTATACACCTAATTTTAACAGTCATTGTATGCTAGTTTTAATATCTTACTTTCAGATTTTTAACGAAATCGCCCCTCTAGGCCCTTTTCGTTGACATAGTCTCTTTAAACGTAGTAAAAAATAAATTTGAATGAAAACATTACTTAAGATTTGAAATTAATGGTGTCTCTTCAATAAATAAACTTTTATTACTATAGCAATATAGCTGTACAGAATATAATCACTTACCGTACCATGTAGTACCACATATAAAAACAAGTGATATTCCTATACTAATCTCTAGCAAGTTATTCTAATATTATATTACATTCGATATGCGATGAATTTATTTAATTTATTCTCAGCAAATTGTCAATGTATCTTGACTGATGGTTAAACTATAACGAATTCCGTTTGAATCGTTTGAAAACAAAAAGGAATTTTATTACAAACCTAAAAATTTGGAATAAAAATAACTGTCGGACGACCGTACAGATGGGATAGAGAAGCGTGGACAGCTGACATCTGGGTCGGAAAGAGCGCGCATTCCAAAGTTGGAAAAATGCATTACGTCAGTTAATTATGATGTCCATGGGTTATCTTGAAACAAACGACACGTAGGAGGACTTTATAAATTATGTTAACATGCTACTCGCAAATTTTTCTATAAACAAACAACACAAGTATTGGTGTTAAGTACCCAATAAACAACGCAAAAAAGAAGTCCCGATTCTGAGGGGAGCATAATAAAGATATATGTCAAATCATGTTAGAATCGAAATAATTTGCGCATTAGCATTATTTATCGGCCAATTAACTACTCTTTGTCGTTCTAATTTGTGGCTATTAACACAATACTAGTGCTAAGACATTTCATCTATGTGATATCAGAGGTCGCAGTGGCGTTGTTGATATAGTGTCAGCCTAGCGAGCGGGAGGTCCCGGGTTCGATCCCCACTCTGAGAGCGTTCTCAATATCCCCCACCCCAAATACACCAAGCATTGGTTCTACTCAAGAAACGGGCTCGAGTGTGTCTCAATAAGCCTTAGGCTTTTGTCAAAATAACTACATTTAAACTTCGTACGTGATATGGTAATTGCAAAACAACATAAATCGTATAGTGTATGTAATTACACACAAAATAATCTTAAGTTGGTATAGTGCGAAGGTTTCAACAGTGAACGTTCATGATCAATTTGACACGTTTTCAAGAAACAAACGGTTACATCGCTCGTTTTACTAAGATCATATAATATATCCGTTCGTACTTAGCTCTATTCAACTGTTACACATCTGTCTCATAATCATAATTAACCGAGTGTTTGCAGAACGCTAACTCTAGAATTGCAGTATGCCAACGTTTGAATGCGCGCGCATCGGTTACCACCTGCACAGAAACCAAAGACACACTAAATACAACAGTATACAATGTACCAGATATCGACGGTAAGCCTAAACAATTAACCACACTTGAAAAAAACACAAGTGTTTGGTTTCATTGAACCGTCACTTCCGGCTATGACAATTGTGTGTGTGCACAGGCATGTAGTACTATTAAAGTTTATATTGTTTAGTTGGTTTTGTTGAACGGTCTTGTTGCAAGGACCGTTCAAAAATGGCACATATTCACGTATTGTGCAATACACATTTGAATTATGTCATCAGTTCCAAACATAAAATGAAACAATATAAAGAAGCGAAATACATTTCTTGACACAGAAATATTGAAAATACTGCGTCTTATCGATAAACATCAACGGGTACAATTATAAAGCATTGTGTAAGTCGTTTTGTCGTTATTTTGAAAAGCACGTGCATCACTTCAATAGCATTTAAATACACGCATACATGCATACATGTCCGACTGGCCAATCGGTTAGTATGCCGAACGGCTGATGCTTTAGGTCGTCAGTTTATAATACGTATATACAATCTTCAAATACATATAGTGGCTAAATAAAAAATAATCATAATAATTACCATATATTTCGATCAAAAAAGGAAGAATATAACTTGCTTTTTATCACATTTTAAGTTATTTTACACTTTCATCCGCTTACTCTGCATTATGCGCTACTTGCAATACCGGACATATCTTTTGTAAACCACGGGACTCCGGAAGTGAAATTAATTGGCTGTTTGGACCACGTGATAATTTCATAACTACAACCTAAGAGTTATAAATAGTTTAAAAGCAATCTCGAGACGTTTTCAACATCGGGTTGAACGAATGCGTTGTAATGATTAAACCAGGTTGTTTGGAACTTCTGTTAATGTGTCAGCAATTTTTATTTCAGGTTTTCGAATTAGTCAGCGGTTGACAATATATTCTGTTTACAAGCGATGATTTAAACATTTTACAAAACCACGAGGACGATTTTATTGTTTATATGTAGATTTTGGTAAATCATTTGATAAAATAAACCATGTAAGGCATTTTCAAGCGCTACAGAATTTTGATTAACAGAAATTTCTTCAAGGCAATGCATTTTAATTGAAACTCCTGTGTAAAACTACCAGGGGATCGTCTAACTCAGTCGGTTTCTTGTAATGTTGGGACCAGGCAAGGCGACAAGACAAATTCGACAATTGTTTTACTGTTTATTAGTCCAAATATATAATGTGTACATAATGATTTCTGCAGACAACATTTATTTATTAAATGTGTACGAATACAAGTATGGTTTTCTGGAGAATGTGTTAGACTGCCTTTATGTTTAACTTTTCTTGCAAACTGTATTAAATATTTTGGAAATAATTACATCTTCCCAACATACGATACCTAAAACAATGTTAACGTATGCTTAAATACTTAGATAAACAAGAGATGTTTGTAAAACATGTATGCCCCCAGACTTGCAGCCAAATTGTGAATATGTGCAATTGTGAAGATTGTTTTTAAATATGCAATCCCAAGCGAGGTCTCGATAAATGGTATCTATTTATGAAGTCTCGATGCGTTCTCAAGTTATTGAGCGGAAACCGTTTTTCTATATTAGTAATGGTGACCTTGATATTGACCCACCAACCCCATATGCAATTCCAAGCGAGGTCTCGATATAAGGTATCTATGTATAAAGTTTCATTAAAATATATCGATGCGTTCTCAAGTTATTGACCGGAAACCGTTGTTCTACTATTAGCAACGGTAACCTTGACCTTTGACTTGTTGACCTCAAAATGTATAGGCGTCTTCCTTTCCTCTAAAGTAACTAGCATACCAACTTTCATGGTCGTAGATCAAAGCGTTCTCTAGATATCGTGCGGAAACGAAATGGTCTACGGACAGACCGACCGACGACCGACCGACCGACCGACGGGCTGGTGCAAAGCAAGATACCCCCACTTCTTCGAAGGGGGACATGATTACATGTAGAACGAACTTTCTGGGCTACAAAGGTTAAAATGTTATTTTCATAGGACGTTGGAGTTCTCTCTTGCTGTCGCAATTGGAGTTTCGCTTTGTTTATATTTAAATACTACAACAGTTTGATTAGTGCTATGTGAATGGAGTCCTCGTCCATATCTTCCATGTTGTCATATTTTCAGTCTTCTGAGGCTGTCAGCGGTAGAGTCAATTCTTATTGCTTTAATTTGATGGCAAATCGTCACTTGCCATAAATAAAGGACCTCGGGCTGCTAATAAGAGCTCTCTCCTGCTGTCGCAAATGGAGTAGTACGTATCCTCGTCCATATCTTCCATGTTGTTATATTTTCAGTCTTCAGAGGCTGTCAGCGGTAGAGTCAATTCTTATTGCTTTAATTTGTTGGCAAATCGTCACTTGCCATAAATAAATGACCTCGGGCTGCTAATAAGAGCTCTCTCCTGCTGTCGCAAATGGAGTAGTTCGTATTCTCGTCCATATCTTCCATGTTGTCATATTTTCAGTCTTCAGAGGCTGTCAGCGGTAGAGTCAATTCTTATTGCTTTAATTTGTTGGCAAATCGTCACTTGCCATAAATAAACGACCTCGGGCTGCTAATAAGAGCTCTCTCCTGCTGTCGCAAATGGAGTAGTTCGTATCCTCGTCCATATCTTCCATGTTGTCATATTTTCAGTCTTCAGAGGCTGTCAGCGGTAGAGTCAATTCTTATTGCTTTAATTTGTTGGCAAATCGTCACTTGCCATAAATAAAGGACCTCGGGTTGCTAATAAGAGCTCTCTCCTGCTGTCGCAATTGGAGTTTCGCTTTGTTTATATTTGGATATGTTTGGATTTTTCAAGAAGCTGGAGATGTAAACATTTTACGAACTATGTTTAAACAAATGCTTATTACTTGTTATACACAAAATTGGTTCGAAAATAAAAATAATTCCAGTCGATGTTTACACTATAAAAACTTTAAAACATCGTTAAATATCGAACGATATTTATTAATAGATATACCGCTTAATTATAAAGTATTTTGCAGATTTCGATGTTGCAAACATAAATTAAATATGAAAACTGGAAAACATCATCAGGTTCCTAGAGTGGAACGTGTATGCACTTTTTGTCAAGTTAATAATAACGTATTATTACTTGATTGTGAATATCATGCTTTCTTTTTTGTAAAAAGTATGAAGCATTTACTGTATAATTGGTATTCTGGTGGTTCAGAAATGGTTAACTTTTATGAAATTATGAAAACAAGAAATGTTGATATGTTGCGCAAACTTACACTCTATGTATATCATTTGCTACAAGAAATTAACAGATAAAATAGTAAAAATAGCAATTGTTTATTCGAAGACACATCTCTTACATATATCAATCCTATGTTTATGTATATGTGTGTTATATTCTTTGGGCCAGTGGCCTCTTTGTTATTAATAAAGAGAATTGACTTGACAAGATTTGTTATTTCAGTCAGTTCTCTTCACTAATACCTTGTTTCACTAGATTTAAAACGTTGTTTTCATTTTTGTCATTTTATCAATGTGCGACGTAGCAACAGTAGCTCTAACATTTCTAGTATTTTTGACTTCCCTGTGGGAAAAATATTCAGTGTGTTTTAGTAATGTTTGCAGATAATAGTTACAACTTTTTGCATTTTCACGTAAACGCAGCAGTATGATTCAATTTGGATAATCCGCTCACGCGACCTGTTATTCATACCCTATTACCCGGCTGCGTATGGAACTTACCTCTTTGTTATTATTGACCGTTCTACTTTTTCATTCTCTATTTGCGAAATGATGTCATTGTTTTGCGCGAACTTTTACGACGATTACTTTCATGCGCTCGAAATGACGTCATTGTTTTGCGCGAAAGTTTACGATGTATACAACATCGTTCGCAAATAAATGACTGATTAATTGGTTGCCGGTGTTGCAGACCAAGAAATTGTTAACGCATATTGGGAAAATTGAATTGTTTTTACCAGAAAGTAAACTCCAAAATGATCCACACCGTTTTGAAATGTCCGACGAGATGTTAGAAATGCCGTTAGACAAAAATGAAACCGAAACTAGAACGGGGATTCCTACGCCAGAGGCCTCAAGTCAGTTGCAACCCTTAGACTGTTAAAAGTAAAGTCTGTATCCATTTTTTATTGTAACTATTTGAATTGAATAATATATATCTTCATTTCATGAAATGTCGGGAAAACTACGCCTATGCAGAGTTTATGCAAAATAGGCGTACTTTTCCCGACAGTTTATACACCGATGAACAGCAGACAAAAGCTTGTCAATTCTTAAATAAAACAAATGTACCTAGAGCCTCCCAATCGGACGTAAAACTCGTATTTCTAACTAAGAGTGTGTAATAGAGCAATCAATTTGCTTTAAAGCATGAACGACACAATCATGACAAATGATCAAGCGAATGTTAGTGTTGGATAAAAGTTTATCATGCGAGGCTGAGAAACAAGATAGCGCGAGGCTTGCCCTACCCTGTTTTGAGCCGAGCATGATAAATATTATCCAACACTCACATGATATTCATATAATATAATATTTATCATATTTATCTGTCATTTTATGAAAGAATAAGGGCAAACTTAAAAATGGATTTTTGATTATTTGGACTTTCCATTGTTGACATCGTTGCTATCAAATGACACTAGACTATTTGAAAAATAACGACTATCGTTCCGCGACAAAAAGAAAATAGTCCATAAAGTAATCGAGTTTTTAATTGATCAAAAAACCTTTTAAACAGGTGTTTTATTTATATTAATGTTTAAAACAAGGCAGCAATTATTTGTTTTTCCAATAATTGTTAAAAAATAAAATTGGTGGCACTTGAGTTACTGTCACTCGTGATCATATTCCGCTCTATAAATTGCGATCGGATAAACATGATCTAAAATATCGATAGTATAACGCTCAAATTATACAAGTATTATATCGATTTACTTCTAGTAATAGGATAAAAACACATAGGGTTAGTGTTAAGTAACTTTTTGGTGTTGTTTTTACGGCGTTACTTTCGCTTTCAAGTCAATGTTCGTTATCGGACACTGTGCTAAATGTGTAAAGATGAAACGTATCGTCATTTACAATAGTGATGTCTCAACAAACAACTGCCACAGTATTTATTTTTTATTGCTTGAGTTAACAGTGCCATTCATTTAGTAGTACATCCTAAATCGGCAACAATTTAGCCAGGGCTCGATTCAAATCGATTCGATTTCGATTTCAAACGTCATAAAGTTCAGTAATTCGATTCGATTCGATTGGGTTCATGTTTCCTTTTTACACCTTCACACTTACCGCAATTTTATTTAACAGTTTTAGAACAACCGATCATTAAATATTCTTTCTCCTATTAAGCCGAATCAATTTGTTGGTTTAATATCGAAAATCGAATCGCGTCATTTACAATAGAGCTATTGAAGCATCGAAAAAATCGTTGCAGCTCTATTACATCTAATTAATATACAAAATGAATAAAACGTTCAAAAAATATATATATAAACAAGGGTAATTTGGTCAAACTGTTTCTGATATTGCTATAGTTTCAATGATTATTTAATAGAGAATGTCAACTTCGTATTTTACCCTAAAAAACTAGTGCTAATTTATTGTCCCTATAAACTATGAAATTCTTAATTGAACGACAATTTGCATTATGCATTTTGTTTATTCAACTACCACCCTTTTTATGTTACATTGTTCTGTATTACTAATCATAAGAAACAACATAAAAATCCCAGCTCAAAGCATTAGATTTCTCTTTGTTGAGCCGTTAATACACTGGATGAAACCGTTTCGTAAGTGTTTAATCTCCCAAAAAAGACTTTCTCTGCATTCAATCGTGACTTGTGGCATTCAAGGGTCGGTATTCACAAAACTCCTGTTGAAAATGTTAACTTAAGTTGACCTAAAGTCAAAATTTCAGATTATATTTTCTTTGCGAAATTCAATGATTTCTGTTTGCAAAAGGGTGAAAAATGAAACATCTAAACAATATTTACTAGTTTACAAGTGTAATGTAAAGAGACCTATACATGAAACATTCGGAGACTTAAGAAATGTAATTATTATTTGAAGGAATGTTCTTAAGTTTTTCCTAAGAAGCTTTGTGAATAAGGACCCAGACGTAAAACATGTTTCGTCTCGTGTTGGCTTTCCATGCCCCACACTGTCTGTAAACGCGCCAGGCACTGTGTTCACAAAGGATCATTTACAGGATCAGGATAGGTCTTAGCTGATCTTGATCTTGTAGCGCAACTGAGCGGAATATCAAACATATTTTATTTTCAGAATTACTTTTCTTCTTGATAAAATCACACTTGTTTGTTATTTGTCTATTAAAATCTTCATATCAGATTTTAAAATATAATATATATTTGGCCAAAAATTTTAATTGATCCTAATTTTAGTGAACATCATTTTTTAGCCTGATCCTGAAACATCTGGCTCAAGTTCATCTTGAACCTGAAAATCAGGCTTATGTTGTTTTGTGAACACGGGGCCAGATGTTTGGACACCTTCTAACACCAGCAATTTTCCTACAACACAATGAAACAGATGGGTAATTGTAAAATGTCCCCACTTAGAATGACTGATGATTTTCTTATAGTGATTGTTGTATGACATACTGACCTAAATCTACATTTACATTATTTCCTGTTTTGAAGTTTTCATAGTAACAGACCTTCCCAGGTTTATCCATTCACATTTTAACTTCCTCCTAAGCTATTATTAAATGATGAATAGCCATTAATCGAGCAGTAAAGCGTTTTCTAGCTTTACTTTATTTTATATATACATGTACATATATACATGTTCAAAATTGTTGTATTGGTGTGCAATG
>CM051026.1:14971426-15043926 GCA_027627225.1 Congeria kusceri | reverse complement strand
GTTTAATAAAATATGATATCAAATGACAATAAGTGTCAGATCTATTTATCACATGCTTTTAGAGGATAAAAAACTCATAATTTTACCAAAACGTGCAAAACATTGTATACTGACGTGACGTCATTTCATGCTCACGACGTCATTTCACAAAAATAACGTCATGCGACTAGTCAGTCAAACAAAATGTAGCCAGTGAAATTGCTCAAATTGTTATCTTACACATGTATAAGATAAACATATTCGTAATGGCTGTATAACACGGAAAACAATGTATAGCATGTGATAAAGTTTGATTTGGAATTAACGAAATTGTTCTTATTCTTTACCAACAAATAAACTGATACATTTAACAAAATGTGTATAATAAATCATAGAATTGGAAGGAGAAGTTGGGGTCAGCACTTTTCAAGTACTTGTAGTGTTTGTGCGAATCAACCCATAATATATATCCCATCGTCACGCCGGTATTGAGGAAATAAACGGTTGGATTAAGCAGCAAACTCGCGCAGTCTAATAATATCATCTTTATGATTTTTGTGACGTAATTTTCTGGTTTTTTTTGTACTATGTAGTGTGTTTTCTTACGTTTATTTTCTAAATAACGACATAAAATGATGTGATAAATAGAATACTATGATAGTGATGAATAAAAATTATTTGCAGGCACGAAAACGTGAACCATTCGCCAAAACTAGTGGTTCAGGTTTACTAAGCCTAGCGAAATAAACTTATCTTCATTCAACTCTTAAACCTAGCATTCTCTGTCGTATTCATTGACAGATTGTACTCACGTCGAGCGCGTCGTAACCAAACACATAAATTTCTTCGATGCCAAACCGCGACAAAGGCGACGCCGAGTAAGATACACAGTCCAACAATTATCAGAATTATGCCCTTCTCTGAAGCTGAAATAAGATTTGTTTTCTGTCAAAGGAATGAAGTATGTTAATTCATACGGTAAAATTATCATTTGTACATTTTTAAGTGTAAATACATGTGTGTACATGTACATGAAAGACGGGTATCTTCTTCGCATGCTATTATTTTAAGCAAACATATTTTTATATTTGCATTTCTTTATATTGATACCAACGAATAAATTGTATTTGCATGAACACGTTTCATCGTAAAAATAAATGCTACAAACAATAATACTTATTCATACATGAGTGTACATGTGTCGAGATAGTAGTACCTTCTTCCGTGGACCAAGTGTCGGTGATGGTTTTGTTTTCTTGTTCGTGAGAAACTGTGAAGGTAAGTTTATATTGGATTGAGTTTGGAAACCAAAACCAGATACATCGGGAAGTCAGTATACTTAAAATGTATTGTCTGATGCAAAAGGCAAGGAAATAATTAAAGATATAAACAAACATAACTTGTACTACCATTAAATGCTTTTTTACTATTGGCATATTTATATGTTTATGTACAATCTTACAACATATATAGTGACATAAATACAATAAACAAACTAAAGTTAAATAACATTTAGTTCTAACTAAAATGGAATAAAAGTTACTAACAAACATTGCTTTAAACGCACAATAAGATAAGTTTTAAATCACTAATTAGTTTTCGTCTGTATAAGCGGACGCTCAAATACATTTATATACGATGACTTGGTTTAGGTTACTCAACACTAAATAACGATGCAAAATTCGACTCTAGTACTGTTTGATTTAATTGATATCGAAGTGTTTCCTTTGTTATTTTTAAGTTTTTTCTGTTTGCTTTCAATTTTTATTGTCACTTTCATCTGCTTATTTTGAAAAGAATTGATATGAAAGATCGTACATACACACTTTTATCAGAAGAAAAAATAATAAACTATACAAACCATAAGAAATACTGATGTTAACACTATTGCTCGAATGTGTAATTCCATTTATGACAATGAAACATTTCCATGATTGTTCCATTTCGCTTTGTTGTATAGGAATGTTACAGACAACCTCATTTATTTTCGGACAAAAACATTTCATTTCATTCAGAGTTTTTTTTAATGTACATGTCTCATTGTTTGTTACTTCGGCAGTAGTTTCAAAGACGTCATTTTGGTTTCTTTGAAAGTGCACAAGAGGAGCTTGTTCACCAGAAATCAAACACGAAAGTCCGAAAGCCCTCGAAGAAACGTGTTTGTCACTCCTCGTTAATTCGAGCAAGTTTACAGCTGAAATAAAAGATGTTGGCACCCAGAATGAGTAGTCGGTATATGATGTTAACCAAAGTGTATTGCATTGACCGTTGAATGGAGGTGCTCATAAAATCAATCAGTATTTTGTGCGTTTTGAATAGATAATGTGCAACTTCCACTTGTCTGACACATGGACAATGAAATTTATTGCACTGATGTCATCCAATTTAAATACTCGTATATTTTTATAATATAATGTTTAATATACACTTTATATTGTGACTCTTTTTGTTCAAGAAAAGGTTTAAAAACTAATCATACTAGGCTGTATATCGTTGTAATAAAATGTAGTCGATTTTCTAAATATAATTTACGGTATAAAATTGTATCCCGGCATCGTCGTAGAATGTCATTATTATTGTGTATATCAAACAAATAATAAGACATTAATATAACTTGTCATAAATGTTATGAAAAAAACGTGCAGCAATTGTATTCAAAATATGAATGAATAGTCGTTGACATTTTGTTGACATTAAGTATATATTTTTTTCTACAAAGTGTTCTACTATTTCGTATATTTGTACGTACTGTATACCTTTGACTCTTAATACTACTCTATTGTAGTATTTGAATATTATGATTGATTGTTGTTGCACATGTTTATGTTATTATTTAATTAAAGAGACGAAACAATGGTTTCCTATTGCACTATAAATGCTATGCTAAGACTATCTCATTAAATGAAGAATAAATAATATAATAAATAATGAGATATTCGACAAAAACAAATCAACACCATGTTAGAATAAAATAAATCCCTAAGCAGTATCGAACTCACGACTTTGGAGCCATACGAAGAAATGACGGCAGACAGCACTTTATCCAATATTCTGCTTTGTAAGGAAACGTGTGTTAACTATGGTTATACAAAATACTCCGAATTCTTACGTCAAAATGTAAACATGCAAAGGGCAAAACAAACACGATCCATATTACAAATTGAGTTTTATCTCAGAAAGCAAATATGCTTTTCCTATTATACATACCTTATTCAAACCGTTATTATATGCATATTTTGATATTTTAATTTCAGATTTGTGTTAAAATATTACCTTTTTGAGGCCCTATTCGTTGACATAGTCCCTTTAAATTGTGAACACGTCTTCCCGCAAAGCACAATAGCGCAGAACGCTGTCTACTGCAAATTTTGTATAGCTCCTAAGTTATGTGTGCTTGTATGTTTATTTGTTCAAGCATTTGGTTTGATTTAGTATTTAAAAAACATTGATGATTAATATAGTTATACTTTATTTTATTTTACAGGTCCGCCATTCGCATCTCAATAACATAGTATATACTGTTTTACTTTATGAAACCACGCTATTGTGCAATGTTCCCTTTACTTGGAAGTAATAATGTATAATAGTCAACAAATGTGTCTGATACAATTTTACTTTGATAAACACTAAATACTTACCTGTACCGGCGACAAAGTTTGGAAAAAATACAATCACAATAATCCATATCACAACGAACATTTTCTAAGTTGTTAGCTTTATTCTCTTGCGTAGTGTAATGTTTTAACAATATCGCAGCTGGCATTGATGTTTGAACTTGGATTATATATTGAAAGTGTAATTATTTTTCCTGTTAATTGCAATGAAAGACGCGGTGATTTGATTTTTGTTAGTGGAACAGGAAATTTATGTTACATTGAATACATGATGCTTACCATTCCCAGTTACTTTAAAAGAAACGTATTAAAGAAACTATAAAAACCCATTATTTCTTTAAAGGAAAATTACTCAAGTGATCATTTAAACCCATAATTTGTCATCTAAGTTCCATTTTTGAGCAGCATCGACAGTATATTTAACATAATCAAACAAATTAAAAATATTATGGTATATAATTGAACACGTTTAGAAATACCTTTACATAGAATAAGCGAAAAAAGTACGTATTTATAATGGTCATACATATTTTAAAAAACTTAAAGCCTTCAAATCCGCATTTGGCATAAAATATATTTATTTGTGCAAAGTAGACAATGATTAAAAACAACACTAATCATCATAACGTCATGATAAATAATATTAAATTTAACAGAGATATCTTAATCCGTTAAAATTTTCCCAATCAAACAACACTTGCACAAGGTGTTTCATAGATCCTAATGATTGAAAAGATAAATAGGTCATCAGTAATGCGTACCGACGCTACCAAACCAATATAGTTGGATAGTTTCCACTCAATCGATGTTTAGTATTAAGTTTTTCATAAACTCTAAGTATTGAAAAGTTAACTAGGAAACCATTAATGCGTACCGAAGCGACAAAACCAATATATTTAGATATTTTCCACTATATCAAGGTTTAAATTCCGTGTCAAAGTCATTCGCAGTATCAACAAATATACAGAAAATATCAACTTCGACTGTTGTGTTTTATAGTTTGGTACCGCACATGATACAGGATTTTGAATTAGAGGGGGCTTGGTTTCTAGGTCGAGGGGGCGTCAATATTATAAAAATAACTGCAAACAAACTATTTGCGTCTCTACATGTTAAGATATCGGAACAGTGCAATATCGTAACATGGAACAATGTAACGCAATTATCACAGAGCGGGTACAAATATTTGCAATAAACTGATTGAAGAATCCGTTATTGCAACACAATGCACATGTTTCGGTTTTTGTAGGATTTAAAAATCTAATTTTGGACAATTTTAGAGGGGTGTACGCCGCTTCCGCCCAATGAATCCATCTATGCCACATAAATACTAAGTTTGTCAGCTTACTTCAATTTTCAACGAGTTATTTTTTTTTTTCAAAAAAGTGCTAAATCAAAGCGATCATAATTATGTTATACTGTCGGTTTCATTTTGAATATTTGAAATATTACATATTTTACTGATATAATAATGTTCAGGAAACATGTCCATATCTGTTGAAAAAAAAAGATGACTATTTGTGTTTTGTGTTGTTGTTTTCAAAGAAAAATGTCACCGCTTCTCTACTTAACACCATTTCACACAGTCATATTTTGCGTAGTCAAAAAAAATTCAGAAATCGAAATATTGCATATGTGCCTTGTTTCAGTTATCAGTTGTTGTTAAATATCTTTTAGTAATTTGTATTTAAAAATTGTCCTTGTGTTTAAGGTATACATATAATTGCATTTCATGTACGTCCTTGTTTAACAATGTGTATTTAGTTTCGATATATTGTGTCATATTTTCCTCTTAAAATCGAAAGCACAATACCGTTTACGAGAACGTTATACTTAACAATATGTTCACCCAGTTTACTACCGTTATCACCATTGTGTGTTCCAGTTAAAGTCCAATGTAAGTCAGAGAATAAGTGTAAAATAGTTTTACAGTTGAGAGTTTAAAATTGCACAGAAATATAAACGACACGGTAATGTGAACCAACGATAAAAATGAGCAACGGAATGTTTCTGTTTATTGCTTCGGTGTCCTGTAGATTGTTTAACTTCGACCACTTAGAAGTATATTCCCTTTAAGACCATGGATTGTATCTTTACTGTCGTTTCGCTGAATGGATGAGGTCTGTGAAGTTGGCTGTTAAATGTTAGATATTCACCAGCTGTTCAAACAAGAATGCATAGCTATGCATCAGGTGTTCGTCAGATGTTCAAAGACAAAATAATAGCTATACACCAGGTGTTCGCTAAGTATTCAGATCCGAATGTAAAGCTATGCGCCAGGTGTTCGCCAGATCTTCAAATTCAAAAGTATAGCTATGCACCAGGTGTTCCTCAGATGTTCAAAGGCAGAAGTGTAGCTATGCATCATGTGTTCGTCAGTTGTTCAAAGGCAAAAGTATAGCTATGCATCAGGTATTCGTCAGATGTTCAAATTTAAATGTATAGCTATACACCAGGTGTTTAATAGGTATTCTTATCATAATGTCTAGCTATGCACCAGGTGTTCGTCAGATGTTCAAAGGCAAAAGTATAGCTATGTATCAAGTGTTCGTCAGATGTTCAAAGGCATATATATAAATAGCTATATACCAGGTGTTCACTTGGTATTCAAATCAGAATGTATAGCTGTGCACCAGGTGTTCGCCAGACGTTCAAAGGCAAATGTATAGCTATACACCAAGTGTTTACTAGGTATTCACATCAGAATGTATAGCTATGCACCAGGTGTTCGTCAGATGTTCAAAGGCAAATGAATAGCTATGCATCAGGTGTTTGTCAGATGTTCAAAGGCAAAGGTATAGCTATACACCATGTCTTTACTATGTGTTCTTATCAGAATATATAACTATGCACCAGGTGTTCGCCATATAGTTCAAAGGCAAATGTATAGATATGCACCAGGTGTTCGTCAGATGTTCAAAGGCAGAAGTATATCTCTATACCCGGTTTTAAATAGGTATTCAAATTAGAATGTATAGCTGTGCACCAGGTGTTCACCAGATGTTCAAAGGCAAATGTATAGCTATACATCAGGTATTTACTGGGTATTCACATCATAATGTAAAGCTATGTACCAGTCGTTCGTCAGATTTTCAAAGGCAAAAGTATAACTATGAATCAGGTGTTTGTCAGAAGATCAAAGGCACAAGTATAGCGATGCACCAGATGTTCATCAGATGTTCAACGGCAGAAGAATAGCTATACACCAGTTGTTCACTAGGTATTAAAATCAGAATGTATAGCTGTGCACTACGTGTTCGTCAGATGTTCAAAGAAAAAAGTATAGCTGTGCATCAGGTGTTGGTCAGATGTTCAAATTCAAATGTATAGCTATACACCAGGTGTTTACTATGTATTCTTATCAGAATGTCTAGCTATGCACCAGGTGTTTGCCAGGTGTTCAAAGGCAAACGTATACCTATGTATCAGGTGTTCTTCAGATGTTCAAAGGCAGAAGTATAGCTACATATCAGGTGTTCACTTGGTATTCAAATCAGAATGTATAGCTGTGCACCAGGTGTTCGCCAGATGTTGAAAGGCAAATGTATAGCTAAATAAGAATGTATAGCTGTGCACTTAGGTATTCAAATACGAATGTATAGCTGTGCACTAGGTTTTCGTCAAATGATCAAAGGCAAAAGTGTTCCTATACACCAGGTGTTTACTATTTATTCTTAACAGAATGTATAGCTATGCACCAAGTGTTCGTCAGATATTCAAACGCAAATGAATAGCTATGCATCAGGTGTTCGTCAGATGATCAGAGGAAAATGTATAGCTATAAACTACTGTTTACTATGTTTTCTTATCAGAATGTATAGCTATGCACCAGGTGTTCGTCAGATGTTCACAGGCAAAAGTATAGCTATGCACCAGGTGTTCGTCAGATGTTCAAAGGTAAACGTATAACTATGAATCAGGTGTTTGTCAGATGTTCAAAGGCACAGGTATAGCTATTTACCAAATGTTCGTCAGATGTTCAAAGGCAGAAGAATACCTATACACCAGATGTTAACTAGGTATTCAAATCAGAATGAATAGCAGTGCACTAGGTTTTCGCCAGATGTTCAAAGGCAAAAGTATAGCTAAACACCAGGTGTTTACTATGTATTCAAATCAGAATGTATAGCTGTGCACCAGGTGTTCGCCAGATGTTGAAAGGCAAATGTATAGCTAAATAAGAATGTATAGCTGTGCACTTAGGTATTCAAATACGAATGTATAGCTGTGCACTAGGTTTTCGTCAAATGATCAAAGGCAAAAGTGTTCCTATACACCAGGTGTTTACTATTTATTCTTAACAGAATGTATAGCTATGCACCAAGTGTTCGTCAGATATTCAAACGCAAATGAATAGCTATGCATCAGGTGTTCGTCAGATGATCAGAGGAAAATGTATAGCTATAAACTACTGTTTACTATGTTTTCTTATCAGAATGTATAGCTATGCACCAGGTGTTCGTCAGATGTTCACAGGCAAAAGTATAGCTATGCACCAGGTGTTCGTCAGATGTTCAAAGGTAAACGTATAACTATGAATCAGGTGTTTGTCAGATGTTCAAAGGCACAGGTATAGCTATTTACCAAATGTTCGTCAGATGTTCAAAGGCAGAAGAATACCTATACACCAGATGTTAACTAGGTATTCAAATCAGAATGAATAGCAGTGCACTAGGTTTTCGCCAGATGTTCAAAGGCAAAAGTATAGCTAAACACCAGGTGTTTACTATGTATTCAAATCAGAATGTATAGCTATGCACCAGGTGTTCGTCAGATGTTCAAAGGCAAATGAATAGCTATGCATCAGGTGTTCGTCAGATGTTCAAGGCAAATGTATAACTATACACCATGTGTTTACTATGTGTTCTTATCTGAATATATAGCTATGCACCAGGTGTTCGCCATATAGTTCAAAGGCTAAAGTATAGATATGCACCAGGGCCCAGTTGCTCAAAATTTAACGGCCGGTTATGCTAACGGCCTGTTAACTTTATATGTAAATAAAACTAATATTACAAGCAACTCGCTTGTGAAGCATTTGACAATTATTTGACCACATCAATTTATTTAAAATAAATGGAAATTTTACAATTTTAACATTTGATTTACATCAAAAACTTCATCCAAAAGTTAACGGCTGTTAGATTAATTGTCCGTTAAAGTTTTGAGCAACTGGGCCCAGGTGTTCGTCAGATATTCAAAGGCATAAGTATATCTGTATACCCGGTTTTCACTAGGTATTCAAATTAGAATGTATAGCTGTGCACCAGGTGTTCAAAGGCAGATGTATAGCTATACACTAGGTATTTACTGGGTATTCACATAATAATCTAAAGCTATGTACCAGTCGTTTTTTGATTTTAAAAGGCAAAAGTATAACTATGTATCAGGTGTTTGTCAGATGTTCAAATGCACAAGAAGAGCGATGTACCAGATGTTCATCAGATGTTCAACGGCAGAAGGATAGCCATACACCAGTTAATCACTAGGTATTCATATCAGAATGTATAGCTGTGCACAAGGTGTTCGTCAGATGTTCTAAGGCAAAAGTATAGCTATACACCTGATGTTTACTACGTATTCTTATCAGAATGTATAGCTATGCACCAGGTGTTTCTCAGTTATTGAAAGGCAACAGTATAGCTATGCATCAGATGTTCGTCAGATGTTCAAAGGCAGCTATACATCAGGTCTTTACTAGGTAATCTTATCAGAATGTATAGCTATGCACCAGGTTTTCGTCAGATGTTCAAAGGCAAATGAATAGCTATGCATCAGGTGTTCGTCAAACGTTCAAAGGCAAAAGTATAGCTAAGCTCCAGGTATTCGTTAGATGTTCAAAGGCAGAAGTACAGCTATATACCAGGAGTTCACTAGGTATTCAAATCAGAATATATAGCTGGGCATCAGGTGTTCGCCAGATGTTCAAATTCAAATGTATATGCTATACACCAGGTGTTTACTAGGTATTCACAACATAATGTATAGCAATGCCCCAGGTGCTCGTCAGATGTTCAAAGGCAAATGAATAGCAATGCATCAGGTGTTCGTCAGATGTTCAAAGGCAAATGTATAGCTATGCACCAGGTATTTGTCAGATGTTCAAAGGCAGAAGCATATCTATATACCAGGTGTTTACTAAGTATTCAAATCAGAATATATACCTGTGCACCTGGTGTTCGCAAGATGTTCAAAGACAAATGTATAGCTATACACCAGGTATTTAATAGGTATTCTCATCAGAATGTTCGTCAGATGGTCACAGACAAAATTATAGCTATGAATCATGTATTTGTCAGATGTTCAAAGGCGCAAGTATAGCTATGCACCAGATGTTCGTCAGTTGATCAAAGATAAAGGTATAGCTATGAATCAGGTGTTTGTCAGATGTTCAAAGGCACAAGTATAACTATTCACCAGATGTTCGTCTGATGTTCAAAGGCACAAGTATATGTATGCACCAGATGTTCGTCAGATGTTCAAAGGCAGAAGAAGAGCTATACACCAGTTGTTCACTAGGTATTCAAATCAGTATGTCTAGCTGTGCACTAGGAGTTCGTCAGATGTTCAAAGTTAAAAGTATAGCTAAACACCAGGTGTTAACTAGGTATTCTTATCAGAATGTATATCTAGGCACCAGGTGTTCGTCAGATGTTTAAAGGCAAATGAATAGCTATGCATCAGGTGTTCGTGGGTAGTTCAAAGGCAAATGTATATCTATACGCCAGGTGTTTACTAGGTATTCTTAACAGAATGCATAGCTATGCACCAGGTGTTCGTCAGATGTTCAAAGGCAAATGTATGGCTACACACCAGGTGTTTACTAGTTATTCTTATGAGACTCTAGAGCTATGCATCAGATGCTCCTCAGATGTTCAAAGGCAAAAGTATTGCTATGCACCAGGTTTTTCGTCAGATGTTCAAAGGCAAAAGTATAGCTATGAATCAGGTGTTCGTCAGATGTTCACAGGCAAAAGTATAGCTATGCACTAGGTGTTCTCCAGATGTTCGAATGCAAATGTATAGCTATACACCAGGTGTTAAATAGGTATTCATATCAGAATGTATAGCTATGATCCAGTTGTTGGCCAGATGTTCAAAGGCAAAGGTATTTGCATCAATCAGGTGTTTGTCAGATGTTCAAAGGCACAAGTATAGCTATGCACCAGATGTTCGTCAGATGTTCAAAGGTTGAAGAATAACTATACACCAGTTGCTCACTAGGTATTCAAATAAGAATGCATAGCTGTGCACTTAGGTATTCAAATACGAATGTTTAGCTGTGCACTATGTTTTCGTCAAATGTTCAAAGGCAAAAGTGTTCCAATACACCAGGTTTTGCTAGGTATTCTTATCATAATGTATAGCTATGCACCAGGTGTTCGTCAGATGTTCAAAGTCAAATAAATAGCTATTCATAATGTGTTCGTCAGAATTTCAAAGGGAAATGTATAGTTATACACCAGGTGTTTACTATGTATTCTTATCACACTGCATAGCTATGCAACAGCTATTCTCAGATGTTCAAACTCAAAAGTATAGCTATACCCCAAGTGTTCGTCAGATGTTCAATGGCAAACGTATAGCTGTGCACCAGGTGTTCGTCAGTTGTTCAAAGGCAGAAATTTTAGCTAAATGCCAGGTGTTCACTAGGTATTCAAATCAGAATGTATAGCTGTGCACCAGGTATTCGCCAAATGTTCAAGGACAATTGTATAGCTATTCACTAGGTGTTTACTAGATATTCTCATCAGAATGTATAGCTAAGTACCAGTTGTTCGACAGATGTTCAAAGGCAAATGTATAGCAATGAATTAAGTGTTTGTCAGATGATCAAAGGCACAAGTATAGCTATGCACCATATGTTCAAAGGCAGAAGAATAGCTATACACCAGTTGTTCACTAGGTATTCAAATCAGACTGTATAGCTCTGCACTAGGTGTTCGTCAGATGTTCAAAGGCAGAAGTATAGCTAAATGCCAGGTGTTCACTAGGTATTCAAATCAGAATGTATAGCTGTGCACCAGGTATTCGCCAAATGTTCAAAGACAATTGTATAGCTATTCACTAGGTGTTTACTAGATATTCTCATCCGAATGTATAGCTAAGTACCAGTTGTTCGTCAGATGTTCAAAGTCAAATGTATAGCAATGAATTAAGTGTTTGTCAGATGATCAAAGGCACAAGTATAGCTATGCACCATATGTTCAAAGGCAGAAGAATAGCTATACACCAGTTGTTCACTAGGTATTCAAATCAGACTGTATAGCTTTGCACCAGGTGTTCGCCAGATGTTCAAAGGAAAATGTATAGCTAAATATCAGTTGTTTACTACGTATTCACATCAGAATGTATAGCTATGCACCAGGTGTTCGACAGATGTTCAAAGGCAAAGGTATAGCTATGAATCAGGTTTTTGTCAGATGTTCAAAGGCACACGTTTAGGTAATGGCCAGATGTTCGTCAGATGTACAAAGGCAGAAGAATAGCTATACACCAGTTGTTCACTAGGTATTCAAATCAGAATGTATAGCTGTGTTATATGTGTTCGTCAGATGTTCAAAGGTAAAAGTATAGCTAAACACCAGGTCTTTACTAGGTATTCTTATCAGAATGTATATCTATGCACCAGATGTTCGTCAGATGTTTAAATGCAAATGAATTGCAATGCATCTGGTGTTCGTCGGATGTTCAAAGGTAATGTATATCTTTACACCAGGTGTTTACTTGATATTCTTATCAGAATGCATAGCTATGCACCAGGTGTTCGTCAGATGTTCAAAGGCAAATGAATAGTTACACACCAGGTGTTTACTAATTATTCTTATCAGACTCTAGAGCAATGCATCAGGTGTTCGTCAGATGTTCAAAGGCAAAAGTAGAGCTATGCACAAGGTGTTCGTCAGATGTTCAGAGGCAAAAGTAAAGCTATATACCAGGTGTTCATTAGGTATTCAAATTAGAATGTATAGCAGTGCACCAGGTTTTCGCCAGATGGTCAAAGTCTAATGTATATCTATACATCAGGTGATTACTGGGTATTGATATCAGAATGTAAAGCTATGTAATAGGTGTTCGTCAGATGTTCAAAGGCAAAAGTATAGCTATGAATCTGGTGTTTGTCAGATTTTCAAAGGCAAAAGTATAGCTATGTACCAGATGTTCGTCAGATGTTCAAAGGCAGAATACTAGCAATTCACCAGTTGTTCACTGGGTATTCAAATCGGAATGTATATATGTTCACTAGGTGTTCGTCAAATGTTCAAAGGCAGATATTCACCAGGTATTTACTAGGTATTCTTTTCAGAATGTATAGCACTGCACCAGGTGTTCGTCAGATGTTGAAAGGCAAAAGTATAGCTTTGCACCAGGTGTTCACTAGGTATTCAAATCAGAATGTATAGCTGCGCACCAGGTGTTCGCCAGATGTTCAAAGGCAAATTTGTAGCTATACACCAGGTGTTTACTAGGTATTCACATCAAAATGTATAGCTATGCACCAGGTGTTCGTCAGATGTACAAAGTCAAATAAATACCTATGCATCATGTGTTCGTCAGGTATTCAAAGGCAAATGTATAGTTATACACCAGGTGTTTACTATGTATTCTTATCACACTGCATAGTTATGCACCAGGTGTTCGTCAGATGTTCAAAGGCAAATGAATAGCTGTACACCAGGTGTTCGTCAGATGTTCAAAGGCAGAAGTATAGCTATATGCCTGTAGCTAATTGTATAAAACTGGATATCTCTTATCTACTGGATAACTTTTGGTTAACTCCTTGGTTTGGTTATCTTTTTTGGTTAGCGATTGTATAAAAAAATAGATAGCCGAACAGGTGCACGTTTTGGTTAACTTTTGGATAAGATTTAACCAAGCTCTTTGACTTTGGTTATCTTTATCCAAAATAGAACACACTGAAAATATGGCGGACATTGACATTCCTAACGCTAGACGACCTAGACAATTTCGACGGATTGACAGACTGACGGACGAGAACGACCCTGAAGAAATAAGGCGACGATTTAGATTTACACCGGACAACATTGACCGTATAGAAAGGCTGATTGGACATCGACTGGAGCGACGAACAAAACGGAATCAACCATTGACACCGAGGCAACAAATTCTAATTACATTGCGATTTTTTGCTTCTGGGAACTTTCTACAGTTAATAGGGGATACATTTGGGGTCGACACAGCCACTGTATCAAGGGTTGTTACTAGAGTGACGGATGAACTATTCGACCTGAAAGACAGATTCATTAAATTTCCGACGACGGACAGACGGAAATCAGTTATCAAACAAAATTTCTATAAAGTCGCGGGATTTCCTTCAATCATTGCTGCGATTGATGGAACGCATGTTCGAATTATTGCACCGCATGACCACGAAGATCAATACGTGAATCGCAAGCACTATCACAGTGTTAATGTGCAAGCCACCTGTGACCATCGAGGTATGATGAGAAATAAAGATTTCTTACCTTTTAGTTACAATTATTCCTTAATATTATAAATCCAATAACTTACATTAATTACTAGTATGCCGCTTTACAAACCAGATCAACACATACAGTAACACTTATTATTGATCTGGAATTGTAAATAATTTTCTGTAAACACAGCACGTCCTTCATCTCTAACATTCCAATATAAACTGCATATTTAGCGCCCAAAACTCAAACGTGTAAAGTGTAGATGACGTAACAATTCCATGAAATCTATAATCCGTTTCATTGTATACTTATAGTCCGATCTATTGTTTAACTGAGGCACCCAGTGGGTGAATTTGAAATCATTGTTATACTGTGTATAATTACCATTGTAATAACTTATTGTCATTAACATTATTTTTTAACATAGGCCTATGTTATTTTATTTGTATGAGTTAGCATATTGTAGGGTATCGTTAAATATGTAATTATATTTTTAGGGATAATCACCAGTATAAACGCCACCTGGCCTGGAAGCACCCATGATGCCCATGTTTTCAGATCATCTGGGTTGTCTGACTATTTGGAGACACATCACCATGGTAAAGTGTTGACAGCTATACTGTTATGTATGTTTTCATTGCTATGATATATATAGTTTGAAAATATATAATGCACATTGTAAATTAGAGTTATAAAATATATAATGTACATTTTAAATTAGAGTCAGCAGATATATATTGAAGATTTTTAAATTAGATCTTATTATGAAATTTAAGTATGATTATTAAATTCACAGATTTGGAAGATGGTATTTTGCTGGGTGATAGTGCCTATCCATGTAGAAAATTCCTCATGACACCTTACCTCCATCCTGGTTTGTACTTTTTCCATTTAAAAAATAGTACATCCAATGACCAATGTTTACATTTTATATCTAATTTTTTTATTATCAACTGTCTTTAAAAAAGATATTATCAAATGAAACAATACTCAATTAAAATGCATGTGCTACTTGTATATGGAATTAAATTTATATAATTATGTTTTATAAATACAAAATATGCTTTAAATTATTTATCAGCTACCCCACAGCAACAGCGGTTCAATGATGCGCACGCATCTACAAGAAATCAAATCGAAAGGACATTTGGAGTCTTGAAAAGGAGGTTTCATGTTCTTCATGGAGAGGTACTTAAAATGATTTATTTCATATTCATTAGGAAATAGTGCATCTAAATGTCACACAACTGTTAAGTATATATTTGAACATATGCAGATTCTCGTTAATAATTTACATTTTTTTCAGTACATTACTTTATATATCTACATATTTTATAGATAACAATCCCATATCAACAGGTAAATTATTTATATTTAACCTAATGACATGGAGGTAACACTAGTCAAAACAAATTCTTCATCTATCTGTAAATCATCACTGTAATCCCATGATGGGAGACTACTCTTCGCAAACCTAATTGTATTTAATATTGAACATTTTTCTAAAAATATACATTGATCTGTAGAGCATTTGGAGGGTTTAACCAAGACATTTTTTACAATTGTTTATTACTGGCTGTGTCACTAATCAATACTTTTAGTGACAATTTAAATATATCTAAATATATCTTTTACTTCCCTCTCCCTTCTGTGTACATGCATGCTCGGCCGGACATAATAGCAAGCAATGTATATATATATAAAAACGAAACAATAAGACTTTTATGTTAAACAGTGTTAACTAGCAATGGTTTTTAACCAAAGTTCAGAACAACCCCAATCATTTTCAATATTGAAGATCATATTTGCAATAATTTAGGTCAGAATGAAGCCAGGGAAGGTGTCAAAAGTCATTGTCGCCTGTGCAGTATTGCACAATATGGCTATAGCATTTGGAGAGCGGGATGAATTTCCAGAAGAGGAAGATCCTCAACCACAGATGGAGATACAGATGGATGGTAACCCTGATGGTCAGGCAGTCAGGGATATGATAACAAGGAACTATTTCAGATTTACAGTTCATTTTTTTTATGTTCTTGTGATCATTTTTGAAAGTTGTTATCAATGAACTCATTTCTAAAACAATGATAAATAATATGGCAACTTTAGCTCAATAATATATATAACAGTACACGAAGACTTCACACTGTTAAAAGAATGATGTCATAACATTCAATTACATTTCCGGTAATAGGATTTAATTCAAAAGTTATCTTCGGCTTCACTAATTAATCTATATTACATCACATTTATACCCGTATTTATATTCAAGGTAATGTATGAAGTAAAACATATTTGAAAGAAGACATTGCAGTATTAGAGAAGTGTTGTAAAAGCAGTCATTTTGGCAAAAGTATCCCATGAGGGAAATGTGTCCATTCAATCAATTCAAAACTGAAAATAATTGACTGAATTGATGCAATTACATTTACAATGTTTAAGCTTTATAAATTCAATTGCAAATTTATCCCATAAAACTTTGAAGTAATAAGCTTATAAAATCAATATTAAAACAGTGTAAGAGAGAATTAATCACTTAACTGTCATGTTAAAAACACTTATCTTGTTAATTCTGAAATAAAACGCTGATATGCATAATGCTATAACTTATATACAATTAAATATACACATATAAATAAAGGTAACAACATGACGTTACTGTATTAATGAATATGTTTTAATTTCAGAATATATTTTTGAATTAAACTTGATAGCGAGTATAGTTTACAGACTTAAACACCTCCGCTTAATAATATACATGAACAGTATTACTGGTACATACTCAACTTACATACTTTTTTCATATTAAATGCTTGAAAATGAAATTATCAAACACTTTTTTGCAGGTGAAAGCATACAGCCTACTACATAGAGTGTACAGATAAAGTGCACAGTGAAGACTGGAAAAAAAATGTCTTAAGTATTAAGTTTTAAAAATATTAAAATTTGTTAGGTCAAGAGAAAAAAATATCTAGTAGATAATTTGCTTTATAGACGCATGTGATTGTAATTTATATCAAAGTAATACAGAATAACAAATGTTTAAATTATGGAGCAACATTGAATTATGTTAATGAATATACTGCTTTTGTGTTATTTTCTTAAAATACAAAAAAATTAATTTCAACATGTTATTAAGCACATTAATAACATGTAACCTAAAGTTTGTCCTTAGCAAGTTTCAACATGACAGTTGCTTGAGAAAAAAATTCCCTTTGAGTCTGCATCAACTCAAGCTGCTCTCGCTGTATTTCAAGGGCTCCAGCATAGTATTCCATTTGTAGCTGCTTCAGGGTCTTCTTTGTTTCGCTACATTTGAAACAGTTTAATTAAAATTATTAACATAGATATATAATGTCTTATAAATATCCAGCTTAACATTATTGTTAAATAAATTTAAGAAGCAACTGATTTCAGAAATGTTATAGTTCTATATTATTTATATATTTGTGTTACAACTCAATTATGAAAATTAATTGTATTTTTAACTTTTGATATATTCTATGTTTATTATAACATTATTAAGAAAACAAAATTTAATTATTTTAAGTCTTTAATTATTGATACATGTATTAAGTTATGTATACCTTATGGTGTTAGAAGGTATACCATCATGTTCTTTGTTGTTTTTTTTCGCTGCTCTGTGTAAGAACTGTGATGGTTTTTGCAGACAAACATAGATCTGAAATGATTGAATAAAGTTATATAATTCATAAGTGTGAGATTTTTTTTTAATGAGTCGGTAAGAGAATTTAATAATTAAACTAATAATTGATTCAACATAGATGATGCATAAACAGGTATATTTTAAGCAAACATGCCATGTCATACCATATGATTTTGTTTATTTTAATTTACTATTAACTAATTATTTACTAGCTATTAAGTTGATAAAAGTGTGTTACCATTGTCGCACATGCTGTCTTCAGATGCATCTGAAAACATAAAATATCCTCATGACAAAATGCCATAATAAAACTATAGTATTTGTTATTATAAAATGTTATAAACATGTCAATAATTTACAACACACATGCATTTTGTTTTAATGCCTAATCTATTGTTCTGTGATTTGTATGATCAAAATGTGTGTATGCCTAATGCTATATAATACATATCCATTATTAATTACCAATTGTGTTGTGATTATTACTTGTCACATCAACAAAATATTGTGCTCTGACCATCATTGACATATAACTGGGGTACTATTGTACATTTAAATAACTAAATATCAAAACATACTAGTACATGTTTCATGCGTTTCCAATCCACATCCCGTAATGTCCTCGGCAAAATTCAGGAAAGCTAGTTTTAAAATACATAGAAGTAATTAAATAAAATTATAAATACGTAAACTAACCAATATTTCATTCCCCAAAGGTAGCCTCAATGGTACTGACAAAATGATCACTGCCCATTTTTGAATTGCGGGTGCGACAAACAGAAACGTGTAATGACTAATTTGAAAAATGATCATTCATTAATAATACAGCATATAGTTAAATGAAATTACACACAACTAGAGTTATAAAATTATAATATCAATTAATTCCAGTATAGGAAGGTCAAACAGTGTGCTGAGTTTATTTCGAATATACCTATGAAATAAATGAGCTCTTCCGGTGAATACACGACCGAAAACACATAATGCATATACACATGTAACAGTTGGTCAGTGCCAGTGAGGTCGCAAAGCATGACATCGTGGATTTTTAATTATGTTTGTTTAACGGGAAAGTTATACACAATGGATATAATTACCATCGTATTGTAGCAGGTCAAAATCGTTTTCTTTAAGTTTTGAGCTGCTTTCTGCATCTAATGTACACGAAATATGGATTAAAATATTGGAATGGGAATTTATGTGGATTAAAATGGAATATACCTCGTCGACTTTAAGAAAGGTAAGGGCATTTTCACAAATTTGAAACATATAATTCCAAGTGTGGTATGGCTGTTTAAATTTATGTTTCTATTTATTTAATATGTTACGTTGCATAAATAAGGCTTGATAGAAAATTAAGTATTATGATTTCAATCTATACAAAAACTGATGTACTATCGTGCACTAAGTTCATACCAATAGCGGTTTCTGATGCCGACGCTCCTGGTATTCCACTGAAGGAAGGAGTGTCCTTCAGTGTATTTATGATGGAGAGTGTAATGGGGTCCGGGCTTGGCATTGGCTGCCCACCACCTGTCGTCGGGGCATTTTTCCTGTCCACCGCTACAAGTCCCCTCGCATCGCTGACCATTTTCCTGTACTTCTCTGGGTATAAATTATCAAGAAACGAATATAAGCAGTAAAACATTTGAATAGAGTCCGATTTTTTTTTTTTTCCAAGTGATCCTTTCTATATAATGCAACGCGAACCCCGTTAGACATGTCTGACCAAAATGAAGGTATCTGATTTTATATCACATCTTAAACATAGTTATATCACACCTTAAAATATTTAATGCTAGTATGTCGCTTTTATTAATTAACGGAATTGTGCTGCAACTATATGCTATAAATTACGCCACACAAATAATAAATGTATTTGTGTGCCGCATAACATGTTTTCAATATGTGCTGTATATATGCGTCAATAATTAATTTAGCATATGTATATTTTGGTAGATTCTATTAAAAATTATTGTTTAAGACCGTTGAATAACATACCTTTCACTTCACTGACTGAGCGACACGCTCGGCCAGTGGCATTCACTTTGTCCGTGATTTTGTCCCACGCCTCGTCCTGTATTTTTTTTGTTATGGGAGTGGCGCCGCTTGTGAACTTTTTGCTAATTACATTATTGAATTTCAGCACCCCTTCCCTTATAATGCCCTTTTCTTCGTTCGAAAAATTAATCGACCGTTTCTTTCGTTTCAATTGATCGGCCATTGTACACTGTCGTCTGCAAGTGACACTTTCCGCGAAAACGCTATTGACCGGAACCAGATGAAAAATGCATTGTGGGTTGTTTTGGTTCGGCTAACTTTAACCAGAATGGATATAGTTAGCCAAGTCGTTTTGAAGTTTTATACAAGAGGATAACCACTTTGGATATCTTATCCAAAAATGGATAAACTTAACCTCTGGATATCTTTTGGATAGGTTAAAGTTATCCAGTTTTATACAATCGGCTACTGGTGTTCACTAGGTATTCAAATCAGAATGTATAGCTGTGCACCAGGTATTCGCCAAATGTTCTATGACAATTGTATAGCTATTCACCAGGTGTTTAATAGATATTCTCATCAGAATGTATAGATATGTACCAGTTGTTCGTCAGGTGTTCAAAGGCAATGGTATTGCAATGAATTAACTGTTTGTCAGATGTCAAATGTATGTTAGAATAGACTTTACGCAAATAGTGTGCCGTTCTAATTATCTTGGCATACATTCAGGTCTATGAAGTTGGCTGTTAGATGTTAGATATTTACCAGCTGTTCAAACTAGAATGCATAGGTATGCATCAGGTGTTCGTCAGATGTTCAAAGGAAAAGAATAGCTATACACCAGTTGTTCATTAGGTATTCAAATCAGACTGTATAGCTCTGCACTATGTGTTCGTCAGATATTCAAAGGCAAAAGTATAGCTATACACGAGGTGTTTACTAGGTATTCTTATCAGAATGTGTAGCTTTGCACCAGGTGTTCGTCAGATGTTCAAAGGCAAATGAATTGCTATGCATCCGGTGTTCCTCAGATGTTCAAAGGCAAATGTATTGGTATACACCATGTTTTTGCTATGTATTCTTATCAGAATGTATAGCTATGCACAAGGTGTTCATCAGATGTTCAAAGGCAAACGTATAGCAATTCACCAGGTGTTCACTATGTTTTCTTATCAGAATGTATAGGCACAAGTATAGCTATGCACCAGGTGTTCACTAGGTATTCAAATCAGAATGTATAGCTGTGCACCAGGTGTTCGCCAAATGTTCAAAGTCAAATGTATAGCTATACATCAGTTGTTTACTTCGTATTCACATCAGAATGTATAGCTATGCGCCAGGTGTTCGACAGATATTCAAAGGCAAAGGTATAGCTATGAATCAGGTTCTTGTCAGATGTTCAAAGGCACAAGTATAGGTAATGCCCAGATGTTCGTCAGATGTACAAAGTCTGAAGAATAGCTATACACCAGTTGTTCACTAGGTATTCAAATCATAATGTATAGCTGTGTTATATGTGTTCGTCAGATGTTCAAGGGTAAAAGTATAGCTAAACACCACGTGTTTACTAGGTATTCTTATCAGAATGTATAGCTATGCACCAGATGTTCGTCAGATGTTTAAAGGCAAATGAATAGCTATGCATCAGGTGTTCGTCGGATGTTCAAAGGCAAATGTATATCTTTACTCCAGGTGTTTACTCGGTATTCTTATCAGAATGCATAGCTATGCACCAGGTGTTCGTCAGATGTTCAAAGGCAAATGTATAGTTACACACCAGGTGTTTACTAATTATTCTTATCAGACTCTAGAGCTATGCATCAGGTGTTCGTCAGATGTTCAAAGGCACAAGTATTGCTATGCACCAGATGTTCGCCATATGTTCAAAGGCAAAGGTATTGCTATGCACAAGGTGCTCGTCAGATGTTCAGAGGCAAAAGTATTGCTATATACCAGGTGTTCATTTGGTATTCAAATTAGAATGTATAGCTGTGCACAAGGTGTTCGCCAGATGGTCAAAGGCAAATGTATAACTATTCATCAGGTGTTTACTGGGTATTGACATCAGAATGTAAAGCTATGTACCAGGTGTTCGTCAGATGTTCAAAGGCAAAAGTATAGCTATGAGTCTGGTGTTTGTCAGATTTTCAAAGGCAAAAGTATAGCTATGTACCAGATGTTCGTCAGATGTTCAAAGGCAGAATAATAGCTATACACCAGTTGTTCACTGGGTATTCAAATCGGAATGTATAGCTGTGCATTAGGTGTTCGTCAGATGTTCAAAGGCAGATATTCACCAGGTGTTTACTAGGTATTCTTTTCAGAATGTATAGCTATGCACCAGGTGTTCGTCAGATGTTGAAAGGCAAAAGAATAGCTGTGCATCATGTGTTCACTAGGTATTCAAATCAGAATGTATTGCTGCGCACCAGGTGTTCGCCAGATGTTGAAAGGCAAATGTGTAGCTATACACCAGGTGTTTTCTAGGTATTCACATCAGAATGTATAGCTATGAACCAGGTGTTCGTCAGATGTTCAAAGGCAAAAGTATAGCTATGAATCAGGTGTTTGTCAGATGTCTTTGATTAGCGGCAATTATCAGTTAAGAGACAACACATATTTTCACAATCTGCTGTTTAGACTGTTGGCGCAAGCCAACAGGATTTAGTAGGTGTACTCTGAAATCGGTATTAGTGGAACTCCTTCTTTACTTTGCTTTCTACGAGTCAGTAAATATATAAATTACTGCGCTTCGCTCGCTGAGCAGTGAGGCTTCCTGTTATCGATGCTACTTTCTATGAATAGATGACAAGAAATAGATCCAACTTAAAACACTAATAAACATCAATAATAATCCATTTAGTCCACATCTACAAGTAAATTCATGTTATGTCTATCCACATAGGTATGATAGCGTATCTGTTTGTAATGTTGACTGGTTAACCGCGTATTGCATCATATTGCGTACGTTTAACAGCAGTGTATTGAGTCTGTACATATAGCGGAGCGATCGTAACCACTCAATTAACGATTGCTGTAGTTTTTGACGTATGCATAAGAATTATGGAAACGCATTGTTTTTCTAAAGAGAGTTTTGAATGTGTTTTACAAAAACAACTTATTTTATTTCAATTGGTATTTACCGAACATAGCGCTTATGATAAAAGCACTGCATATTGATTCAAACTTATGCGGTTAATCGACTATTTTTACCCATTATAGATTGACGTGTATTCATATATCTTTGTTTGCTTCCCACGAATTACAAAAAAATAATGATGAGAATGTCTTAGATAAAAAGAGTTGAATTAGACGTGAGACGTGAGCTGGCCAGTACCGTTACTCCCTAACGTACCATATAGTGATGAAGTGGTCAGCGGCGTCAATTAACAGCACGGAGGCAATAATTAGCAATCACCATCAGATAAGCTCTTGCTATATTTTACAGGGATCTTTCTGTTTGCTACAAACAATTCAGAACAATTGGTTTTAGCATCTTAGTTATGTCGTGCTCATGATTTAGTTATGTCTTGTTCGCGATTTAGAATCTTGTGCTCACGTGTAAGTATCTCGTACTCACGACTTATTAGCTCATGCTCACGACTCAGTATCTCGTGCGCGTAACCCAGCGCCTTTATTATTGAGGCTGGTTTAAATGTAAATGTATGCGAGATAATTGTATTGCTGATATTTTGAGACTATTATAGTAATGATCAAAGGACAATTAATTTGTAATTTTTGTAAATAAATAAAATCAGAAATGATTTTCTTCTAGTTTAGTTTGAACGTTTATAATCATGTTAATGAATTTACACTTCATTGATATATTATGCAAATGTATTTGTTAATAGATGAACTATTTTGATTGATGATTTTGCATTTTGAATTCAACAGTTATATTAGGTGGATAGATCAACATATATTTGTTAAATGGAACTTCACTCTATCTTTAAATGCAAAGCTAGCCCTGAACATTTATATGAATTGTGAAAACATTTTATGCTTTAATTTACTAGTACATTAATCATTGTTGTGCTTCTTTGTTGTGACATGTATTTTGGAGAAGCATTAATGATTATATAAAATGCAATCTAGACTGTTGCACTGATTCTGTTATTTATTTAACAGCACTAGCTGAAGAGCGTATATTCTCACTGACCACAGTGGAGAGCCCATATTGTTTTATCAGATAGGCTGATAAGTAATGCACCATGAAGGATTTTTAGGTCTCACTGAGGTCAATATTACATTTCCCGCTTAGCAGCAATTTGCATGTACCGCTATCTTCTAACAGGGATTTCTTTGCTAAAGTGTGCTTGTGGAACAGACTGCTATGAAAATTTAATACTTTAACTATATACAATGCATAAGCTTTGGGGTGAGCTGTGAGGAGGGGGGGGGGCACATGCCCTCTGTGTTGCCCCTGACACTGGAGTTGATGACAAACGTATATTTCAAGTTTAACGTGAATAACTTTTGAATATAAACTTTAACCAGAAATTCTATGTGAAAAAGGGGCATAACTCTGTCAAAATACAAATCAGAGTTATAGGGAGTGTTGTCCCTGATATTGGAGTTGATAACAATGGTATTTTCAAATGTTCAAGTAAATACCTTATGTAGTTCTGAACTGTTGAATATAAACTTTAATAACCAGAAATTCGATGTGAAAAAGTGGTATAATTCTGTCCAAATACTGGCCCAGACACTGGAGTTGATGTCGAAGGTATATTCCAAGTTTCAAGTAAAGATTCTCGTGTTGTTTTAAAGTTACAATTCTTTTGAATCAAAACTTTAACCAAATTCACATACGAACGCCGACGCCGGTGGTAGTAGGAAAGCTCACCTATTCTTCGAATAGTCGAGCTAAAAAGGAACGTTCATTAAAATGAGATAAAGTTTATAAGGCACCGTATTTTCAACAGAGGGGCCTATGATTTCTAGAATGAAAAATTATGCTCAAAGCTCAAAAATGTGATCGATAAATAACCTAAAGCTAGATAGAGTGTAATATCACGATTTCATTTTATATCATGAAAAGAAAACACGAATTCAGTCCTATCTATTTTTTTTATAAAAGACGAATTAACATGTTAATCATACGTAAATTAATAAGCATTGTTATCCAATCATTTTACATGGATATCACGTGTTTAACGGGTAAGCTATTTTACACAAAAGATCACGTACATGGTACCTAATGATTGTGATATTCGATGAGCAGAAGCTGTCTACTACATGTATTTTGGCATTTATTTATTTATTTATTGGTCAGTTACAGGACACTGATGTGAATATTTTGGCTGCATAGGCCTACATATAAATAACGAATTTTGGAGAGTGATTTAAATATGAAGAAGATTATATTTTATAAACTTGACTGTCAGTAGATCTGTAATTAATCAATCCCTTTCAGAATACGCACGGCATGTGCCATCTTAAAGATAGTTCGTGATCTCGAATGACTGACTCGTAACCGCAATTTTCTCTGACCGTAGCTATATTGTTTTAAATCTGCACTATTTCCTAAACCTAAGGGTCACTAAAGTTTAGGAAATAGTCAGGCTCAGGCTACGGCGACGATTGTGGTTCAATTCCAGCTCCCGGCAAATGGTATATATTATATCAATGTAATTATACGTTTTTGTATTGTGGCTGTGTATTTATTGCATTTTGTTTAAAATAAAAATATTTTATTTCATTGTTTGTTTTGTTTTGTCTTTTATTTATATAATTATTATAAATTTAATTTAATTTCTAATGTTTGCTGTATATTATTACTGTATCATATTCCATATATGTAAATATAGTTTACTTATGTAATGAAGAAAGGACAACTATTTACTATTATTTATATGTAACATTTAAATAATAATACTAAATATTATACACCGGTATAATATTATATTATATATTTTATTTTATTGTATTACAATATATTAATTTTAAATTATTATGTTTCATTAATATAATCGACTTAACAAATATACTAGTATTAAGTATACATTATTTTATATGATATAGATTTAATTTTATAATATATAATGATTCATATTATTATTATATACTGTATTTATATATATTGCACATATTACAATATTATATTCTATTTTGAACTTCCTGTGAACGCATAATGTATTGCATCTTAACATCTGATAGATAACTAGTCCATGTAAAGCTGTGTTTTCAAATTTTACTTCTAAACAAAAGAAATACTCACTTTTTGTATTCCCACTTGTTCACACAAGCCTGATCCCCGTCGGTGATTTCATAATATAGAATATGTAGATGCCCATTACTGATATGAACATATAGCGAACACATGGTGCGAAGCTACACACTACGGTTTAGAACATTTGGCTAATACCTGGTGTATGGCTGTTTTTATTTTGAAGTGAAGATCAGGCAAACAAACTGATACATAGCTATACATTATGTTTTGAAAACCTGACGAGCACCTAGTGCTATTCATTCTGTTTGAAAGTCTAGCTATATTTCTGCATTTAAACATATAATCTGAAGAACACCTAGTGCGTAGCTATTCATTCTGTTTTGAAAATCTAGTTAACACCTAGAGTAAACTATACTTCTGCATTTTAACATCTGACGAACACATAGAGCATAGCTGTGCGTTCGCATTTTACATACACACTAGAGAAATACTGAACAGGGTCTTTTATTGCTGATGCACGCTGGCCTGAGTCCAGCCGGTGGTTTTAGAACACAGGTTAAGAAGCAATCTCGTTAAATTATTCATGACCGTTTCTAAGTTTGAACATCTAGCGAACATCTGGTGTGCAGCTGAACTTTCACATAGTAACAACTGTCGAAAACGTAACGCATACCTATCTTTTCCTAATAAAACATCCAGCAAACCTGGTGCGTAGCTATACATTATGGTTTAAAAGATTTTGAGGATACTCGGTGGGTAGTTATCTTGAAGTGAAGATCTGACAAACACCTGGTGCATAGCTAGCATTATCCTTTGAAATTGTGACGAACACCTCATGCATAGCTATGCATTTTGCTTTGAACATCTGACGAACATCTGGTGTGTAGCTATACTTTTGCAGTTTAACATCTGGCGAACACCTGGTGCATGGCTATACATTCTCGTTTGAAGATCTAGCTAACACCAAGTGAATAGCTATACTTTTGCCTTTGAACATCTAGCGAACACCTGTTGAAAAGTTATTCTTCTGTCTTTGAACAACAAGCGAACACCTGACAAATAGCTTTATTTCTGCCTTTGATAATCTAGCGAACACCTGGTAAATAGCCATACATTCTGGTTTTGCACATCTAGTGGACACCTGGTCAGTGGTGCATAGGTATGCATTCTGATTAAACGTCTGACGAACACCTGGTGTGGAGCTTAACTTTGAATTTAAACATCTGACGAACACCTTGTGCATAGCTGTACTTCGCATTTGAATCTACGAAAACTTAATGTATATCTTTACATACTAGTTTTAATATATGTCGAACATCTGATGCATACCGATAATTTTGCCTTTGAACATCTGACGAACACCTGGTGCAAACCTCTACGTTCTGTTTTATATACCTAGCAAAAAAGTGGGGTATATATATTATTTTGCCTTTGAATATCTGACGAACACCTGGTGCATAGCTATACATTTGCCTTTGAACATCTGACGAACACCTGGTGCAAAGCTTTATACATTCTGATAACAATACATAGTAAACACCTGGTGTATAGCTATACATTTGCCTTTGAAAATCTGACGAACACATGAGGCATAGCTATTCTTTAGCCTTTGAACATCTGACGAACACCTGGTGCATAATTATACAGTCTTATAAGAATACCTAGTAAAGACCTGGTGTATAGCTATACTTTTGCCTTTGAACATCTGACGAACATCTAGTGTACAGCTGTACATTCTTATTTGAATACCTAGGGAACAACTGGTGTATAGCTATTCTTCTGGCGTTGAACATCTGACGAACATCTGGTGCATAGCTATACTTGTGCCTTTGAACATCTGACAAACACCTGATTCATAGCTACACATTTGCCTTTGAACATCTGACGAACACCTGGTACATAGCTTTACATTCTGATGTAAATACCCAGTAAACACCTGGTGTTTAGCTATACATTTGCCTTTGAACATCTGGAGAACACCTGGTATACATTCTAATTTAAACACCTTGTGAATACCTGGTATATAGCTATACTTTTGCCTTTGAACATCTGACGAACACCTGGTGCAGAGCTATACTTTTGCCTTTGAACATCTGACGAACACCTGGTGCATAGCTTTACATTCTGATTAGAATACATAGTAAACACCTATTGTATAGCTATACATTTGCCTTTGAACATCAGACGAACACCTGGTGCATAGTTATACGTTTGCCTTTGAACATCTGACGAACACCTGGTGGATGGCTATTCATTCTGATTTGAATACATAGTAAACACCTGGTGATTAGCTATACTTTTGCCTTTGAACATCTGGCGAAAACCTAGTGCACTGCTATTCATTCTGATTTGAATACCTAGTTAACATCTGGTGTATAGGTATTCTTCTGCCTTTGAACATCTGACGAACATTTGGTGAATAGCTATACCTGTGCCTTTGAACATCTGACAAACACCTGATTCATAGTTATACGTTTACCTTTGAACATCTGACGAACACCTGGTGCATAGCTATACTTTTGCCTGTGAACATCTGACGAACACCTGGTGCATAGCTATACATTCTGATAAGAAAACATAGTAAACAGTAGTTTATAGCTATACATTTTCCTCTGATCATCTGACGAACACCTGATGCATAGCTATTTATTTGCGTTTGAATATCTGACGAACACTTGGTGCATAGCTATACATTCTGATAAGAATACCAAGTAAACACCTGGTGTATAGGAACACTTTTGCCTTTGATCATTTGACGAAAACCTAGTGCACAGCTATACATTCGTATTTGAATACCTAAGTGCACAGCTATACATTCTTATTTGAATACCTAGTGAACAACTGGTGTATAGCTATTCTTCTGCCTTAGAACATCTGACGAACATCTGGTGCATGTCTATACTTGTGCCTTTGAACATCTGACAAACACCTGATTCATAGCTATACTTTTGCCTTTGAATATCTGAAGAACATCTGGTGCATAGCTATGCATTCTGATGTGAATAAATAGTAAACACCTGGTGTATAGCTCTACATTTTCCTTTGAACAACTGGCGAACACCTGGTGCTCAGCTATACTTTCTGATTTGAATACCTAGTGAACACCTCTTATATAGCTATACTTCTACATTTCAACATCTGACGAATACCTGGTGCATAGCTATACTTTTGCTTTTGAACATGCGACGAATACCTGGTGCATAGCTATTCATTCTGATAAGAATACATAGTAAACACCTGTTGTATATCTATACATTTGCGTTTGAACATCTTACGAACACCTGATGCATAGATATTCATTTGCCTTTGAACATCTGACGAACACCTGGGTCGTTGCTATACATTATGATATGAATACCTTGTAAACACCTGGTGTATAGATATAAATTTGTCTTTGAACATCTGGCGAACACCTGGTGCACAGCTATATTTCTGATTTGAATACCTAGTGAACACCTGGTATGCAGCTATACTGCCTTTGAACATCTAACGAATACCTGGTGCATAGCTATACTTTTGCCTTTGAACATCTGACGAACACCTGGTGCATAGCTATACATTTTGATAAGAATACATAGTTAACACCTGGTGTATAGCTGCCTTTGAACATCTGACGAACACCTGATGCATAGGTATTCATTTGCCTTTGAACATATGACGAACACCTGGTGCATAGCTATGCATTCCGATAAGCATTCCTTGTTAAGACCTGGTGTATAGCTGCCTTTGAACATCTGACGAACACCTAGTGCACAGCTATACATTCTGATTTGAATTCCAAGTGAACAACTGGTGTATAGCTATTATTTTGCCTTTGACCATCTGACGAACATCTGGTGCATAGCTATACTTGTGCCTTTGAACATCTAACAAACACCTGATTCATAGCTATACATTTGCCTTTGAAAATCTGACGAACACCTGTTACATAGCTTTACATTCTGATCTGAATACCCAGTAAACACCTGGTGTATAGCTATGCATTTGCCTTTGAACATCTGGCGAACACCTGGTGTAGAGCTGTACATTCTAATTTGAATACCTAGTCAAAACCTTTTATATAACTATACATTTGTCTTTGAATATCTGACGAACACCTGGTGCATAGCTAAACATTCTGATAGGTATACCTAGTAAACACCTGGTGTATATCTATACATTTGCCTTTGAACATCTGACCAACACCTGATGCATAGCTATACTTTTGCCTTTGAACAACTGACGAACACCTGATGCATAGCTATACTTCTGCCTTTGAACATCTGACGAACAATTAGTGCATAGCTATACTTTTGCATTTGAACATCTGACGAACACCTTGTGCATAGCTATACATTCTGATTTGAATACTTAGCGAAGACCTGGTGTATAGCTATTCTTTTCCTTTGAACATCTGACGAACACCTGATGCATACCTATGCATTCTAGTGTGAACAGCTGGTAAATATCTAACATCTAACAGCCAACTTCACAGACCTGAATGTATGCCAAGATAATTAGAACGGCACACTATTTGCGTAAAGTCTATTCTAACATACATTTGCAACATACAAAAACATATAACAAAATACCTTGACACGTGCCGTTCTTAATTCAAGCTATTTGTACTGGCCTGTCTTATGTTATTGTTTTTTTCATTACAGTATATATTTAAGCAATTTACTCATAGAGAATGTTATTATAATACACAAATATGACCGTGGACGTAGTGTGTTTTTTTTTCATTGACTTTATAAAGTATTCCATCAAGATTTTTTTCGTTAGACTTAGTTTTTATTATATTCATGTGTATGTATTAAATTAATCATTTCATTGTGTTTTTATCCAATTTATCATTTACGTCTGTTTTGTTCAGTTTAATATATGTCTCCGTGTATTTTAATTTTATCATTTCAATGAATTCATCATTTCATCGTTATTGCATTCATTGTGTTAGTATTATTTTATGCTAAAAATAACATTATAACATGATACCCGCTAGTTTTTATATAGACAAAGAACAATATTATCGTTGTTGAACTACCCAATAAACAACGCAAAAAGAAGTCCCGATTCTGGGCGTAGCATAGTAAAAAAATAGTTCCAATTACAATTGCAAAAATATTTGTCAAATCATGTTAGAATGGAACTAATTTCGCATGATCGTTGTTTATCGCCCAATCGGTCTGATGTGTGGCTATTACTAAAATATCTTATATTGTTATATGTGTAGCCAGTTTATCACATCAGTGTGTTTTTAAATATAGTCAGTTTATCATTTCAATGCGTGCTGTATTCAGTTAACCATATCGTAGAGTTATAATATTTTTATTATGTTGGTATGTTTTTATTCATTAAATCGTTTCAGTATGATATATTCAATATATCACTTCAGTTTAGTTGTATTCAATGTATTAGTTAATGTGTATGTTGTCGTTATGTCTTTCGAAGAGTCGTGGGAGCAAACTAAAACAACATTATATTTAATGCATGTATAAGATTGTAATAAGAACTAAGATTTTATAGCAAATGGAATTTACTCTTAATCCTTAATTGTTAGGTCATTTTAAATGTATATCCTAAAGGCAACTATCATCAGATATGGAGTGTAAAAAATGCATCAATTATGCACACAACATAGTATGTTAAGCATAGTGTCTTTCGTAGATCTTGCCTGTTGTAATCAACGCCTTTTTGCACTTGTTCTTTCTTTGTGGTCGACACCATCATTAAATACGAAATAAAAGGCCTACTAAGCCGCACTTTGCTTCACTCTTTATCTTAGATCAATGATGCAATCAAAAATGATGTCATTTTGGTGATATATATTATGTTGAGTGAAACATGTTTGTCGTGTTAGCAAGCGCTGTCTGTCGTCAAAAATGTTCAGAAAGAGATTGCTCAATTTATAAACAAAATGGAGCTATTGTAATTGATTATCGCATTATTTCAACATAATTATTTAAGTTTATTACGAAGTTTAGTATCCCACTTCGTGACGAATCAGACCATTTCCCTATTTGTGCTACTTTGACTTTTGATGGGAACAACGATCATACCGATGTTCATGTACTGTGCTCCCACTGTAATTATAACCACACTGATGGTGACAATTGGGTATTTGTGACATTTAAATGGAATGAATCTTATAAGGATCAATTCATTGAGACTATTATAAATGGATATGATACACGCGCAGACGACATATTGCAAGAAATTTCCACGAATATAAATCGGGCTCTGGAAAAAAATAGTATCACTCTATAAAACAGCTGCAGAGAATATGCAAGTTCGTCATAATACAAATTTACGCAACTCTACAAATGCACAAAATAAGCCGTGGTGGGATTATGAATGTGATACATTGAAATACGCTAAGTAGTATGCTTTTAGAAAATTCCGATTAACAAATTCACAGTAAGACTTGCAAATATATCTTAACGAAAAGAGACAACTTAAAGTTAAGTATAGAGAGAAGACGGAAGTATACCAGTTTAATATGAGAACTAAGTTATGTCTGGCACGTTGTAATCCAAATTTATTTCGGCAAACAATAAAATGCAAGAGCAAAAAATCTGTTCAGCCTAGTTTTGCGCACCAAATTAAACAAAGTGACTGGTTGAAATAGTTTAGTACGTTATTATTTCGGGAAAACCTAACTGCGATTCCAGTCTCTGAAAAAAGCGCAGTACCTGAATACGATTTGATTCTAAATAGTTCTATTACACGGGAAGAAATAATGTTTAGTATTAATAAATTAAAAACGGGCAGGGCACATGGATTTGATGGTGCAGAGTTTTATAAATGCACGGCTAATGTAATATGTCCCATTCTTTGTTCGCTATTTAATCACAAACTACATACGGGAGTCTTTCCTGATATGTGGGGTGAACATATTATTGTCCCGTTACATAAATCTAGTTATAAGGCAGAACCAACAAATTATAGAGGTATTTCATTGATAAATGTTATGTACAAAATATTTTGGTAATATTGTAAATTCAAGATTATGTGCTTTGTCCGAAGAATTTGGCAAAATAGACTAAATGCAATCCGGCTTTCCTTGAGGTTACTCTATAATTGATAACATGTTCATTATACAGAGTATGGCACAAACATATTTAACTAAATCTGGAGGGAGGTTCTGTGTTTTATACGTCGATTTTCAGATGGGATTGTACACTTTAAATTATTTGACACAATGCAAAAAATACATGTAGGCTTGTATGGGAAGCTGTATAAGGTCCTGGTTTCAATGTACTCTAATTTGAAAAGCCGTGTGCATGTCATTAATAACAAGGTCACTCCCGAATTAAAGTGTCACCTTGGTACCAGACAAGGGGACGTAACCAGTACGATAATTTTTAATCTATACATTAATGAGTGATCTCTCTTCCTTCGTGACAGGGATCATCAAGGAATATTCATTAAAGAAGACATGCCAAATATACAATGTATAGTATTTGCAGACGACGTGGCGAATTGCTCTGAAGCCGCTATCGAGCTCCAACGTCAGTTAAATAGCATTTTTGAATTTTGTCAATTAAGAGGCATGACTGTAAATGAAAGGAAAACTGACATAATTGTGTTCCGTAATGGCGGTCCTCTGCGACCATATGAAAGTTTGTTTTACATTGAGAATCGTGTAAATGTTACATCGGTATATAAATATATGGGGTTAATTTTTACTCCAAAATTAAGTTGGACTAAGGCAAAGGTTAATTTGGCAGCGCAAGCAAAGAAATCTATTAATGTTTTAAAATCCTTTCAGGGCATATTCGGAAAATTCGATATTCAGGAGTATTTCAAACTTTTTGATTCAATGGTAAAACCTATCCTTACATACGGTGCTGATATTTGGGGTCAATTTGGGGTCATACTTTGTCTGATATTAAAGAACAAATTTAAACGCAATTTTGCAAAGATTTTATTGGTCTCAATAAGACAGCCAACAATTGCATGGCTTTGGGAGAGTGTGGGAGATTGGAATTATATGTAGAATACCATTTGAAGTGTGTTAAACATTGGTGCAAACGTATGCCACTACATAGGTACCCTAGAAACCGTTATATTATGTTAAAACGCCAGGATGAAATAGGCAGGATCAATTGGGCTGCTTCTATTAAAAATGTGTTATTTAACTATGGATTTGGTTATGCTTGGGTAATCAGAAGGTTGGTTATGTTGATGTATGTTTAAGCATTTTTAAAGATAGATTGATTAGCTGCAACACGCAAAAATGGTCAGGAAGTTTGTTTGATTCGTCCAGATGTGAAACGTATCCGAAATTTAAATCTTTGCTAGAACTAGAAAAATATATTTCACTAAAAATACAACTTTACTACAGAAAAGCTTTCGCAAAGTTTCGATGCTCGAATCATAAGTTCCTTATTGAAACCGGAAGACATCTCTGTATAGAGCGTGAAGTTATATATTGTACACAGTGTTTAAATGTAGAAAGCGTTAACATCATCGAGATCTAATTTCATGTGTTGTTTCATTGTTGTAAATTCCAAGAAGAAAAAAAACGTAATATGTACCTTTTTTCTTGGTATAACGGAAACAGAGATCTAAATGGTGTTATTAATATGATGAAAACGAAAAATGAACCAACATTCAACAAAACTGCAGTGTTTGTTATACTACTATGCAAACAGTTTTAAAAAATCCCAACTATTTCATGTATAGTTTGACTAACTTGTATTTTGTTTTTTTTGGCCGGAGGCCTTTTAATACGAAATAAATTGTCATGTCTTGTCTTATAAACATGTTGATGATCGTACAAGTTAATCCTTTATGACTAAAATGGGATCCACTTGCAAACCCTTGCTGGATACAACTTATAGCTGGTATCTAAATAAAGGCAAGTATGTGCAAAACAAGCATAAAAGGTTAAATGTGTATATTCACATACACACATATATGAAATATGTAATAAGGCACCGATGTATTATGGTTAAACTAGAATATTGACAATGTTACTTTAAATTTACAAATACATGTAACGTCATTTAAGAAACAATAGTAAGCCACCAAACAGTTGGTATCTAAATACATGTACGTTAAGGCAAGTATGTGCACAACAAGCATTAAAGGTTAAATGTGTATATTCACATACACATATACATGAAATATCTAATAAGGCACCGATGTATTATGGTTAAACTAGAGTATACAAAATGTTACTCTAAATTTATCAAATAAGTGTAACCTCATTCAAGAAACAATAGAAAGCTACCAAACATCTTTGTCGTTCTCTGTCTTTATTGGGCAATTTTGTCAATATCCCTACAAGCGTGAAATGTGCAGCAGTACGTATGTTAGAGAACAAAAGACTGGTTTGTACCGTAGGTTTTCTTTTATTAGTCATACGCATTTCTTTCTACGCGGCCTAAAGGCCAAGTAAACAACTTTATGGAAGAGTTATGTTTTGCAATGACTTGATTCAGTGATACAAGTCAAACATAATGCTACCGTGAGTAATACAACATATTTCGGACTATTGACTCTGTGGTATTTATTGCAGGTTTATTACAACGGTAGTTTTTGTTATTTGTCTGTATAACTAATTTGAACTTGTCATGTTAGAATATTAATTACAAATGTGCACAACATGCTATGTGCTTTGATTGCTCTGTGACTTGCAATTCATACAAGTAAACATCTAAATTGTGCGGACAGCGATTAAGCGGACGGACTGATCTGTGTCAGGCTGTAATGTCGATACAGGCGAGATTTCAATGAAACCTGGTACCGGTAGATATTTGGATTCAACTGTACAATACATGTGTACTCACGAAATGTTAGTAGTATTAAAAGATTAAAACGCAAACATTATTAAAGATAAGCGCAACGTATATATTATTTACGTTCTGGGCGAATATTGACATTGTTGACGTCATCGTTTTCTGACGTGCTCCGGATCATGTTGAATATGTTTGTGCTTTCGACACTTACAACGTTATTTGTAGATATTTGTTTCTGAATGTACATACATAGAAGTGTGATATTAAGACATATGTTAATTAAAACTGAAATGTGTCCGGCTACTTTTCTATTATTTATGAATACATTCCACGGACTTTTTTATCAATTCTCGTACACACATAACAGACACCAAGGGCTGAAGTATTTTTATTCGCCGTGCCTAATATTGTACAATGTATTTAATCATCTATTTATCAATGCCAGCAAGTCTTGTGAGTAAAACGCACAATACTGTTAAATAAATGCATAACCAAATTAATTGAGCACAGGTATACAACGTATGAATATATGTTATAGCATATTTTGTAATAATTCAATGCACAACATACACATCTATATTCAGCGTGTGCGTATATGTAGTGTACACTTTTGCGTGTTGTTTTTACTAAAACGGAATTGTATTATTGTATTACTTCGACTAAATATATACACTTATAACTGTATGTCGGAATAATGATGTCCGAATAATGTAACTTGTGAAGGTTGAAGCCGTGTTTCTAAACGGTAATCGTGCAATCATAGATTCGATGAAAACATTTAATACAATGCATATTGACACTGAACACAATAAGATAATTGCAATAACAAAGTACTTCGACGTATTATTTACAACAACTATAAACCTGTTAATATAATAACACACATACTTTAAGATAACAAACATATCTCACCTCCTCCATAAATGACGTGATCCGATTGGTTTAGAGCGGTCACGTGACCATTGGGTATTTTCTATACAACATGTGTATATTTTAATACCCCAAATAAGTTTAATGACGCAGTCTTATAACGTCATTTTGCTTATTTTCGAGTTGCCATTGTATGTGTTTGGTGTTATTTTGTTGTTGTTTTTTTCGTTACTTTCCAAGTGATATCAATTAAAACAAACCAGGGAAAGGTAGTCGGTGAGATATATTCGCTACACTGTTAGTAACTGAGGATTTATGGGATATACACCCTGAGTGGCGTCAAACTATACTCGAGCTTCGATCTCGTATGATATGAAACCACTGAGGGTGTATAACTCATACACCCTCAGTAACTAACAGTGAAACTAATCATACACAATACTGAAATTACATTTCATGGCAGTTATATTAGAACTAACATCTCACGAATGCAATAAAAACCCAATGCGTTAAAAACATTAATGAGGCGTGTCATGGGAAAACCGGGATTAATGCACGCTCGTAAAGTGTCGTCCTGGATCAGCCTGCACAGGCTAATCCAGGACGACACTTTCCGTTTGTATGGTATTTTCTGTTTCAATGAAGTCTCATGTAAACATATATTCACATAAGGCGGAAAGTGCAGTCCTGGATTAGCCTGTAAGGACTGCTCAGGCTAATCCGAGACCAAACGCATTAAGCCCGGTTTTCCCAAGACACGCCTCAAATGTTAATTTTAAATAGGACGCGTTATCCAGTAGTCGCGGTTTATTCAGTCCTATCCCCAATTCCTGAAAAAAAGATAGTATACAGTGTATCTCAGTATACAGTAAAGTTTGAACATATTCAAATACTACATGAAAAATAGGTCAAAAATATTACCAATATATAAGTGCTAAAAGTAGAATTTGAAGCAGCAATAGTAGAACAATTAGACGTAAAATTGTTATTATTAATACCATTATAATAATAATAATAATAATAAATAGTAGTAGTAGTAGTGGTAGTAGTAGTAGTAGTAGTAGTAGTAGTAGTAGTAATAATAGTAGTAGCAGTAATAGTAGTAGTAGTAGTAGTTGTAGCAGCAGTAGTAGAAGTAGTTGTAGTAGTTTTAGTATTAGTAGTAGTAGTAGTAGTAGTAGTGGTAGTAGTAGTAGTAGTAGTAGTAGTAGAAGTAGTACTAAATATTATTATTTAGCAGTAGTATTAGTAGTAGTAATAGTAGTATTAGTAGTAGTAGTAGTAGTAGTAGTGGTAGTAGTAGTACTAGTAGTAGTAGTAGTAGCAGTAGTAGCAGTAGTAGAACAGTAGTAGTACAAGTATTACTAGCAGAACCACAATTAGTAGTAGTAGTATTCGTAGTAGTAGTAATATTAGTAGTACTAGTAGTACAAGTAGTAGTATCAGTAGTAGTAGTAGTAGTAGTAGTAGCAGTAGTAGTAGTAGGAGTAGTAGTAGTAGTAGTAGTAGTAGTAGTAGTAGTAGTAGTAATAGTAGTAGAAGAAATAGTAGAACAAGTAGTAGCACATGTAGTAGTATTAGTGATGTAGAAGTACAAGTAGTTGTTGTAGTGATAGTAGTAGTAGTAGTAGTAGTAGTAGTAGTAGTAATAGTAGTAGTAGTAGTAGTAATAGTAGTAAACGTAGCAGTAGTAGTAGTAGTAGTAGTTTCAGTAATAGTAATAGTAATAGTGGTAAAACAATTAGTAGTAGAAATAGTAGTAGTAGTAGTAGTAGTAGTAGTAGTAGTAGTAGTAGTAATAGTAGTAGTAGTAGTAGTAGTAGTAGTAGTAGTAGTAGTAGTAGTAGTAGTAGCAGTAGTAGAAGTAGTAGTAGTAGTAGCAGTAGTAGTAATTGTAGTAGTAAACGTATGGTAGTAGCAGTGGCAGAAGCATAAGTAGCAGCAGAAATAGTAGTAGTAGTAGTAGTAGAAGAAGAAGTAGAAGTAGAAATAGTAGTAGTAGTAGTTTAAGTAGTAGTAGTAGTAGTAGTAGTAGTTATAGTAGTAGTAGTAGTAATAGTTGTAGTAGTATTAGGAGTAGTAGTAGTTGTAGTAGTATTAGCAGTAGCAGTACAAGTAGTTGTAGTAGTTGTAGTAGTAGTAGTAGTAGCAGTAGTAGCAGTAGTAGTAGTAGTGGTAGTAGTAGTAGTAGTAGTAGTAGTAGTAATAGTAGAAGTAGTCTCACAAGTAGTAGCCCAAGTAGTAGAACAAGTAATAGAACAAGTGGTAGTAATAGTAGTAGTAGTAGTAGTAGTAGAAGTAGTTTTTGAAGTAGTAGTTGTAGTAGCAATAGTAATGTAAGGAAAATTAATATTATTAGTAGTAGTAGTAGTAGTAGTTGTTGTTTTAGTAGTAGTAGATGTAGTAATAGTAGTAGTAGTAGTAGTAGAACAGTTGTAGCACTAAAAGTAGTGGCAGTAGCACAAGTAGTAGTAGTAGTATTTGTAATAGTAGTAGTAGTAGTAGTAGTAGTAATAGTAGAAGAAATATTACCACACGTAGTATCCCAAGTAGTATTAGTAGCAGTAGTAGAAGTACTAATAGTAGTAGTATTAATAGTTACACAAGTAGTAGCAGCAGTGATAGCCGTAGTAATAGTAGTAGTAGTAGTAGTAATAGTAGCAGAAGTAGTAGTAGCAGTAGTAGTCGTAGTAGAAGTTGTAGCAGTAGTATTAGTAGCAGTAGTTGTAGAAGTAATAGTAGTAGTAGTAGTAGAAAAAGTAGAAGTAGTTGTTGAAGGAGTGGTAGTAGTAGCAGTAGTAGTATAAGAAAAATTATTAGTAGTAATATTAGTAGTAGTAGTAGTAGTTGTAGTAGTAGTAGCAGTAGTAATAGTAGTAGTGGTAGTAGTAGTAGTAGTAGTAGCAGTAGCAGTAGTAGTAGTAGTAGAATAGTAATAGCAAAAATGTAGTGGCAGTAGCACAAGTAGTAGTAGTAGTAGTCGTAGTAGCAGCAGTATTAGTAGTAGAAGTAGTAGTATCAGTAGTAGTAGTAGTAGTACTAGTAGCAGAAGTAGTAGTAGTAGTAGTAGTAGTAGTAGTAGTAGTAGTAGTAGTACTAGTAGTTTTAGTGGTAGTTGTAGCAGTAGTTGTAGAAGTAATAGTAGTAGTAGTAGTAGTAGTAGTAGAAGTAGAAGTAGTTTTTGAAGTAGTAGTAGTAGTAGTAGCAGTAGTAGTATAAGAAAAATTAGTAGTAGTATAAGTAATAGTAATAGTAGTTGTTGTTGTTGTAGTAGTAGTAGTAGAAGTAGTAGTAGTAGAAGTAGTAGTGGTAGTTGTAGTACTAGTAGTAGTAGTAGTAGTAGCAGTAGTAGTAATAGTAGAACAGTAGTAGCACAAATAGCACAAGTAGTAGTAGTAGTAGTAGACGTAGTAGTAGTTGAAGAAGTAGTAGCACAAGTAGCAGCACAAGTATTATTTTTAGTAGTAGTAGTTGAAGAAGTAGTAGCACAAGTAGCAGCACAAATATTATTTTTAGTAGTAGTAGAAATAGTAGTGGTTGTATTAGTAATAGTTACACAAGTAGTATTAGTAGTAGTAGTAGTAGTAGTATAGTAGTAGTAGCAGTAGTAGTAGTAGATGTAGATGTAGTAGTAGTAGTAGTAGAAGTAATGGCAGTAATAGTAGTAGTAGTAACACAAGTAGCTGTAGCAATAGTAGTAGTAGTAGTAGTAGTAGTAGTAGTAGTAGTAGTAGAAGTAGTGGTAGTAGTACTATTAGTTGTAGTAGTAGTAGTAGCAGTAGTAGTATTAGTAGTAGAACAGTAGAAGAACACGAATTAGTGGCAGCAGCTGAAGTATTTGTCGTAGTAGTAGTCGTAGTAGTAGTATTAGAATTAGTATACGAAGTAGTATTATCAGTAGCAGTAGTAGTAGTAGTAGTGGTAGTAGTAGTAGTAGTTGGAGTAGTAATAATAGTAGTTGTAGAAGTAGTAGTAGTAGTAGTAGTTTTGGTAATAGTAGTAGTAGTAGTTGCATAAGTAGTAGTAGTAGTAGTAGTAGTAGTAGTGGCTGTATCACAAATAGTAGCATTCGTGGTAGAACAAGTAGTAGTAGCTCAAGTAGTAGTAGTAGAATTAATAGTAGTAGTAGTAGTAGTAGTAGTAGTATTAGTAGTAGTAGTAGTATTAGTAGTAGTAGTAGTAGTAGTAGTATTAGTAGTAATAGTAGTAGTAGTAGTAGTAGTAATAGTAGTAGCAGTAGTTGTAGAAGTAGTAGTAGTAGTAATAGTAGTAGTAGAGGTAGAAGTATTTGTTGAAGTAGCTGTAGTAGTAGCAGTTGTAGTATAATAACAATTAGTAGTAGCAGTAGTAGTTATAGTTGTAGTAGTAGTTGTAATAGTAGTAAAAGCAGTAGCACAAGTAGTACAAATAGTAGTAGCTCTAATTGCAGTAATTTTAGTTTTAGTTTTAGATGCAGTAGTAGTAGTAGTAGTAGTAGTAGTAGTAGTAGTAGTAGTAGTAGTAGTAGTAGTAGTAGTAGTAGTAGTAGTAGTAGTAGTAGTAGTAGTAGTAATTGTAGTAATTGTATTAGTAGTAACACATGTAGTAGTAGCAACAGTAGTAGTAGTAGTAGTAGTAGTAGTAGTAGTGGCAGTAGTAGTAGTAGTAGTAGTAGTAGTAGTAGTAGTAGTTGTAGTATTTGTAATAATAGTAGTAGTAGTAGTAGTAGTAGTAGTAGTAATAGTAGTAGTAGTGATATTAATAGTAGTAGTAGTTGTAGTACTTGTAGTAGCGGTAGTGGTATTTTTAGTAATAGTAGTAGTAGTAGTACTAATAGTAGTAGTAGTAATAATAGTAGTAGTCGCAGTAGTAGTAGTAGTAGTAGTATTAGTAGTAGTAGTAGTAGTAGTAGTAGCAGTATTAGTATCAGTATTAGTAGTAGTAATGGCAGTAGCACATGTAGAAATAGCAGAAGAAGTAGTAATAGTAGTAGTAGTAGTAGTAGTAATAGAAGTAGTAGTAATTGTAGTAATAATAGTAGCACAAGTAGTAGTAGCTGTAATTGCAGTAGTAGTAGAGGTAGTAGTAGTAGTAACAGTAGTAGTAGTAGTAGTTGTAGTAGTAGTTGTTGTTGTAGTAGTAGTAGTAGTAGTAGTTGTAGTAGTAGTAGTTGTAGTAGTAGTAGTAGTACTAGTAGTAGTAGCACAATTAGTAGTAGGCGTTGTAGTAGTAGTAGTCGTAGTAGTAGTAGTAGTAATAGTAGTAATAGTAGTAGTAGTAGTAGTTGTAGAAGTTGTATAGTTAGTAGAAGTAGTACAAGAAGAAGTAGTAGAACTAATAGTATCAGTACCAGTAGCAATAGTAGAAATAGCAGTAGTTGTTGTCGATGTTGTTGAAGTACTAGCAGTTGTAGAATACAAATATTAAAATATGTAGCAATAGAAAGGACAGAAAAATATTAACAACTTCAATCAGTCAGGTTGGACTGATATAGTAATTGCCGTAGCAGTTACATTATAATAGTAGTACTACTACCAGCAGCCAGAGCTGCAAGAGCAGCAGCATTACAATTAACTTTATGTAAAGTTTTTATGTACGCTCTTAGAACAGCTATAGTGGCAAAATTATAATTAACAGAATTAAGTTAATTAACAATTATTCTATTTCAAATTGAATACAAGTTAAGAACAAACATTGCTTTTAAACACACTATAAGTTAGTTTTTTATCACCAAATAGTGTTCGTCTATACACGCGGAAACTGACATTCGTGTTATATACGTTGACTTGACAGTAAGTTTAGGTTACACAATACTAAAGCAAAAGTCGACACTAGTACTTGTTAATTTAATTGATATTGAAGTGTTTCCTCCGTCATTTTTATGTTGTTTTTTCTGTTTGCTTTAACGTTTTATTGTCACTGATTTTAATTGATAGGAAAGATCGTGCATACACATTTGAAGTTTTGGTAAAAATCGATCGAACGGGATGGAAAGCAAATTTTGTAAAACAGAAATACGAAAAAAAACATACGTCTGCTCATTTCATTAGCAACTTCAAACCAGTGTGGCGTATTGCGATTTATCATCACGTCCAATTCTTCCTAGTTTCTCGTAACGACCACTTTCCATATTCGTCCTATATTATATAGTAAGCTAAAGTTATTGTATGCATGTAAATACAACCTAAGTTGACGATACGATATTGGATTTATAACCATGCCTACCTAGAATGAAGTCCGACAAACACCGTTGGCAGTAAACGAATGTTTTTAAAAGATATTCCCGTCAAACAAATATATCTAGCTTGCTGAATTGTTAAACATATTGTCAGTCTAATTTCGTCGTTATTTAAGTTTAAAACGCAAGATTTTGAACACATTCAGTTGTATGTACATGTGCAGCTGGAGTTTAATATGCGTTTTATTACTGAATAAGTTTTGATAAAAAGAAAGTGTGAGTTTTTATTCAAAATTGTATTTCTTGATGTCATAGAGAATACTGGGTTAGTGTTGTATAAAGATAAGTTTGTTTAGCGAGGCTTAGAAAACATGAACCACAAGCCTTGGCGAGTGATTGACGTGTTCGCGCCGAGCAAAACAAAACTATCTCTAATCAATACTTACCGAGTATTATATTTATCTCATCGTTGAGTGTCTTTATTTTGAAAATTAACTGAAGAAAGCACACTAAATATAACGAAAAACATCAAATGTCGTCACGAAAATCAACAAGATGACGTCATTGGATTGCGCGTGTTAGCTTTATCCCACAGTGTATGAATAAAGCTAAGTTTATTCCATGGCGGTTTATTTCGTCAATACATGTCTGATGATTGGATAAATCTGCTTACTCTGAGCTGGTGAACAGAGAAATTATGAATATATTTGAAATTCAAAAAATTTATGCAAATATTTAGTTAAAATGAAAACATCATATCAACCTTTATTACAGACATTGAGTTAAAAAACAGTTTGGAATAACCAAATTTTGAGAACATGTCGAAGAAATGTTCTGGCTTGCCCTCCTGCTCGTTTTGAGCAGCACTTTACCTATTTGTTCTTAGATATTTTCCTAATACTTTGATAATCATACGAATATTATGTATTCTACAATTAAATAATATGCATGTACTTTTATGACTTATATTGAATTCTTCCAAAAACCAACATACGGGCCATTATGAAATGTAACTCGAATATAATACAAAACTTAACATGAAAAATACGAGAAAACACAAACTGAATAACACCTTTTGGAAATGGAATAATACAATGGACAATAATAGTTTATGTAGAAATATACTTTTAAAACATACATACCTATGAGTTTGTAAATCGTTGAAAACATCTGCAAATATATTACATAGTCATAACATATTTAGCATGTTATAACATATCAACTGACACTACAGCCTACAGAAATACATTTGTGTTATATTTACATTCAACGTTTTAAAGAGTTTTTGCTAAGGCATGTCCGCTTAATTCATGCAACAACTAGTTAACAAATGGCACCTAAATATCAATGCTGCCACCTTACCGTCAGAAAAATTAATCTCGGATAAAGCCATGGATGAAATGGGGTCATGTAATCTTCTGGAGGCAGATACATTTCCCTGCTTGATATCTTGGGAATATTGCCCATTTCAATTGCTGGCGTAAGAGCCATTTTGCCGAAGTCGTTCATAGCTGTTATTGTACTCACTTGATTGTTCCCCGTTCTGATCATAGTGTTAGGTGCAGTGGAACGGTTAGCACTAAGCCCAATCGGGTTATATACGATTTCTTGGTAATGCACATGTGTATTTTCTTCTGGGGTCGTCTCTAAGTTGCTCATAATCATCGTGATTGTCTGTTGAGTTGTTAACATATGATCAGTCTCAATATTTTGGGGGTTAACTACTGAAAACCTGCAAACCTTGTGTCATCGATTGAAAACAATGTTTCTCTTACATCTTATATTCTAATAGTGATTGTATGGTACAAGGCCTGTATGGTGCTCTAAGAAATAAGTATTCTCTCCTGCTGTCGCAACTAGAGTTTCACTTTGTTTATATTTATATCAACTGGCTGTGTAACGTCTGTTTCTACTGGTCACATGATATTACAAATATTACAAATATTATGTTAGTATTGTGTACTTGAAACTTGAACCGTTCGTCGACTCGAGTCAGCTTACTAGTAGTAAAGTCGTATCGATGCTACTTAATACAAGTACTCAAAACACAATACTACTGTACTAATTTTCTTACTTATAAACCTTTTCCTGAATATTATTTTACGAACTTGTTCATGCTCCGCAAATAATTGTGTAGTTTCTTTATTGGAAATAATGTGTGTTTTAGATGACGTTGAACCACTGTTTCAAAAAGTCTGGCTCCAAGCGGCCATGCGACTCTTTGGGGATATTAGAGGGTTGTTAATTTTATTTTGTGTTGGATTTAAATCAAAATTTGTTTAGATAAGCGAAAGTGCATTATACTAGAATTTCAAGTTCAATTCTTATAGATAATCTTCTACAGTGTCATTTGATCATTTGATATGTATTCGGATAGTCAACACGTATACGGTCGTCTTAATATAGAATCCATTCTGTTTGCGAATGTAACTAAGCAACTGGTCTACAATAAACTGTATCAAACCAATTAAATGCTACGTTGCTGTATTTAATAGTTATACATATTAATTGCATACAAATTACACATATTTTCAAATGTTTCACTTTTTGACATTCAACAATTACTTACCCAATACACGCGTTCGAATTTTCCAACATGCGCACATAACAACAATTGTTGCAATAGCAAGTGCAGCAGCAGCAATGATGATGAATATCAATTCGCTTCTAGAAACTGCTGTAAAATAATGTATCATACATGTTAAGAATAACTGATGTTAATATAACGTTGTGATGTATGCGTATTCTACTAACTGTCCGTCTATTCTTTTGAACGGCCATCTGTTTGAATATATACATGTACATATATCCGTATAATTTGCAATTTGCTAGAACATAGATTTTTTAATTGCGTAACTAATCTTTCAACTTTCTCAACATCCAATCAAATGTTGTGAAAACTTCCCGCGAGTAGTCCGGAACGTGTGAATCTAAACATTGCATCGGCTAATTTATAAAAAACAATCCTACAATGACCATAAAACAGTGATGGCAACATTCAAAACTATAAAGAACATAGTCGAAACACGTTATGTATACTGATGGCAAATTTAATAATGGTACAGCACAATTCGCACATAATGAAAACATGAATATAAATGCAACGCTTAAAAATAACGTGCAATTAATGCTAGGTTCCCACTATCGTGCGATCCGTTACGAACGCCACGATTGGAGCTGATTGTGGTACTTATCTGAGATTTCAGGCTTGGATACTATTTGATTCGAGTCAATATGTTCTGAAACAATGTTTTGCGCTCTGTTGCGATCTGGTCACGATTTGTCAATTACAGGTGTCACGATCTGTCACGGTCTGATCTCCAGTTTAGATACGATTAGATACATTCCGTTGGGATTGTTTCGATCGAGTCCACGATTAGGTCTCGATCTGACACGATCATCACGATCGCATTTCCCGAATTAGGACGTTCAAGTAGGCACAGATAAGTATCGATACACTTATCACGAATAAACGCGCTCCGTTACGATAGGATACGACTGTGTTCGCGACGTTATCTCACGAACATGATCGATGGAGATCACGATTTGAGCTTCGACTGGACCCGAATGATTTAAACAAAGCCAGACTGACTATTGATTTCATTGTTTCTTGAGATCACAGCACATTTTAACTTAGCGTGAACTTTTTTCTTGTCTACGCCCGATACCGATCACCACGATTTGGATGCACAATTAGATACGATTTTTGGCGCTGTGTTACGATGCAATATGATCTGATACGATGATCCCGATGGACAATTGATCGCAACTGAACGTGTTAATCGAATAGAATTGTTTAACCATTCAAACTGTTTATACGATTAACACGAGTGCCACGACTGACCTCAAGATCTGATAAGATCTGATAGGATCACCACAATCGATCCACGATTAAGACCACGATCGCAATCGTGACGCGACTCGTGATAGTGGGAACATAGCATTACATATAATATAGCAATTAAATAAATATATCTTTTGAAAGCCCCTTCTGTATTCGTACACTATAAATAGCCTCATGACGGTGTACATCATTAAGACTTATTGGGATGATACTCGCAAATAAATGTATCCTGTACTTCAAGGTCTGTGTCCGGTTAGGCTGCCTAAGCTGTAAACTATGTATGGTCCCTTGAAAGTCATTTATACTGATGACACTTCTGGCTTTCAAGGAACAATATGCAACTGAAAGAGCAAGACACTCGACAAAATTATCGCTGTTGGCTATTTTTAACAACACAACGATATATCTAGACTGCCATTGTAACGTGCAGGGGGTCTAGTGCACGCACAATATTAACATTAGTCTATAAAACTTGATATTATTTTTCCTTGGGGCTACCTGATTAGTCAAATGATTGTATACAATAATCATTAAACAAACCCGATAAACCTAAAATCAAGGATGTGATCTATTAAAATTATTGGATGGGCAACCAAACTTAGTGGATGGAATGACGTATACACAAGACGGTCGGATGGAACACTGATATCCGTAGATATGATGGGCTAGCACAGTATCTTATTGTCTGAACAAGGTATGGAACCAAGCGTGGTACAGCAGATATTACTATCATTGTCGCTTTGTAGATCGCATCAACAATCGGACAAGGGATAGCGAGTCTTTCTAATGTCAAGCTACTGCTGCTTCTCCAACGTCTAAACATGTTTGGTACGTGGTAGTCGCAAGCAGCAGATCAAGAATCAGCTCTCACCAGCTTCATTATTTTATTTTACTTACTATCAGGATTGTCTTGTTCGGCATCAGTAACGGTTCTGCCTAATGCACTGTGCTCTACCGCTTATAAAGCCGCAGGTCACCTGACTCAATAGACGTGCCTAGGTCATTCCATTTTAATTACCCGATGTTAATTTACGGGGAGATCAGGTATATTGGATTGTCGATTTCAATTGCTCAGGCTTACATATACATACACTAAGAATCAGATAAATGGGCCATTGTGGTTACACCATAAATAGTTAACTTGTCTAGCACAGTTGAATACGTGTGCATATTACTAAAATGTACGAATTAATAAAATATTCTCAGTGTCGTATATTTCTCTATGTATTGATTTCTGTACTGTATACACATTATTTTCAGTGTTTCTGTCCGTTTACTCCTTAAGACACAGACTAGCAGACAATTTAGTTTTATTTTTACTAAAAAGACAACAATAAACTAGGTAAAAATATCATATGACATGCTCGGAGGAATTGAGTATGATTTAATATGTGAGCGTAGTTTGTAGTTTGAATCTTGTCCGTCATGTGACGGATAAGTGAATTTACTTAATTTACATAATTGTCAGTTTGTGTGTGTAGTAATTTCCATCTGCATTCTTCAGTTCCAAATTTACCATAGACGCAGAATATCTTTTATGGATATTTCGTGGTTATATGTAAAATATGTTTATATTCAATGTTTATTTAAAAGGACTCTATTTAAAAAAAATGATCTCAATTTCATAAAATAACCAAGATTGTATTATTGGCAGTTTTTAACTAAGTTATATATTATCTGAATAAACAAAACATTTAAGAATGATGAGATAAAATCGTAACATCGTATATTTCGTGCTTGTTTAGCTATGTTCATGTTAATATTTACAAGCATGGAACGTTAGTATCTTATATAACTATAGTTCTTCAAGTTTTCTTACAAAACAGAAGAACAGAAAAGCAAAGATGGTTATAGCGGTATCGTTTGTAATTTTTCTTATGACTCCTTAGTCGTGAATTCGATGACCGCTTGGGATGGTCACTCTTCAAACATTTCAATTATTATTTAATATATGTATATTACACTTTAATTTAGATGTTTAGGTATTGTGTATTTCTATCATAAAATGGGTTTGTCTCATATTATCATGAGAAATCACTTTTTCGTAGACAAAACTTATTAAATACAATTTGTTGTCATGCATCTAGATCCATATTATATTTTTAACAACGATAAACTGTGACCCTTGTCTATAGGACAACCTACGAATATCATGTTAGAAAAGGTAACTCGTCACACAATATCAATCTGCTCTTTATTTGCCCAGTGAACATGACATTTTATCAACAATATACTACATTTTTCAGTCAAAGAATGTTAGTCGTGTCATTGTAAGAATAAGCGAATTTAAAAAAAAAATAACCAATTGTTGTATATCGCAATTATAGGCATTCCCACAAATGCTGTTGTTTAAAAAAGTTAACCTATTCTATAAAAAACGAACAAGCGGAGAAACATATGAAGGGGTTTGCGTAGCTCGATGAAAAGAATGAAGCCGGTACCAATAGCTGAAGTGCCAATTAACATCTTTCTAGCATATTAAGTCATGCACAAATATACCCAGTTTATTTTAAGTAAATGTTTGTTGTTATTTGTTCGTTTGTTGTTGTTGTTGTTGTTATTGTTTTAAGATCACCTGAGCACGACGCTATTGGTATAAGAGACCTCTCCTGCGTCGTCCTTCGTCCGTCGTATGTCGTCCGTCGTATGCCGTCCGTCGTACGTGTGCCGTCAACAAATTGATTCGTTCTCGATCTGGTGACTTCACTTTTTATCCAATCTTAACCAAACTTGCACAGTTTGTGTATGATAATAAAATCTCGGATGTGATTGTTATTGGGCTAAACCAAACAAGTAACACTAGAGTTATTGCTACTTTTCATGCAAAACAGTGCAAAATTGCCTTTTTCTAACATATACACTTTATTTTCCATTCAATCTTCAGCAAACTTTCACAGTTTGTGTATGGCCATCAGATCTCATAAGACGCCCAAAAATGGGCCAGATCATGTTTCAAACAATGGAGTCATTGCCCTGTGTTCGTTAAAAATATATATTAAGAATATAGACTTCATGTTTCATCCCATAATATTACAGTTGAAGTCGAACATAAGCAAGAACGGACCAGAAACACTGGATGTATTGCCCTTTGTTTGTGAAAAAATATGCAAAAAATGGACATTATTCAGGATAGAGGCGTTATTTTTCATCCAATCTTCATCAGTTTTGCACATTGTTGTTTATGACAATAAGATTACGGGTCAATTTGAATATAAATAAAACCTGGCCAGAAACACCGGAATTATAGCCCTTTGTTTGTAAAAAAAATATACAAACATGGACATGTTTCAGGATAGAGACTTCATATTTCATACAATCTTCACCAAACCTGTCACAACAGTATAGCCTTCATCTGTACCAATTTTCAGGTGACCACTTTGGTACATCATGGCCCTACATGTATACGTCTTGTTTTTCCGAAACAAATATATGTCCTTTGGTAGAAAAATATTGTTTTATTATGCGATACAAAGGAATACATAATAAATAGGAGCCCTATGCTATTTTCTCAATTCTGAAAGTGAGACATAACCATTAAAACGTAATCACTATTAACTGTCAGTCTGTCGGAAAGCATAGTTAAAAACAACAAAAATACGGTAAAAAACGTGTGGCTCACACAACGGGTTAGATCTTAAACTTTGGTCTGCGGCGCTAGCGATATATTTATATTTAGCTTAGGTACATTACAGATGGCTGAAGTTGTATCACTCAGAAAAAAGTACCTCACACTGACCTTTAAATATCGTTAATATCATAATAATTGTTTCTTAATAATGCAATCGTTGCTATTTCTTTAACAATATTTGTTTATAGGTTTATATAGCACTGTTAGGAGACTCATCGGACCACCTGATTTGGAGGTGTTAAAAATGATATGTAATGACATTCCGAAAAAATATCAAAAATTCCGAAAAAGTATCGTTTAGAGGAAATATAAAACAACATTTTGAGCCACGCTTACTATTAACAATATTTTACTCCACTTGACCACCTCGGAAGTAACCAGCGGATATTGTCTTTATCAGCTGCAAATAAGGTGGTGCGGTCAGTCTCCTAACCGTGTATAAGAGATGCACATTTAAACCAGTGGCTATTTTTATTATTCAACTTCTGAGTAACAACAACTGACCAGTGGCAAGCATGCAACAAGCAGACGGGGTTCTATGCACTGATATCGTTTAACATTGTGATGGACATATTGTGTATACAAGACAAAACAATTATGTTGTTATTAATTAACTTGTCAACACTTAGCCAAAATTAAACAGGTAAGAACAAACCATAACACTGTAGTTAATACTTGACGTTACGACAGAATCTACCATAAAATCATACAATGACACAAAAGTGAATATGTTTCTAGTCAAAACTAAACACCGCAAAACGTGCGAGCTTGTTAATACTAACATTACATTAAATAATAAAAACTGTGTGAATATTAAATTCAATATATGCATGCCAGTTTGTGTGTTATGTCATATGTACAGGATCTGACACGAGTTGTCATTACCTAACATAATTTATTAAACGAGCTCAGGAATTTTGTTAGTAAGAGAGCCTTAGGCGGTCTTACTTAGAAGTTTTCTGGACGAGTTTAATAAAATATGGTATGCGATGACAACGAGTGTCAGATCTTTTTTATCACATGCTTTTAAACCCCCCAAAAAATGTTGATAAAAAACCTCTACGTCCAAAAACGTATTTGTTTAAATCTACATTGTATGGATAGTTTGATTTGGAATTAACAAAATTGTTCTTATTGTTTACCAACACAGAAACTGATACATTGGACAAAATGTGTATAGAGACATAGAATTGGAAGGCGAAGTTGGGGTAAGCACTTTGCAAGTACCTGTAGTGTTTGTGCAAATCGACCCCATAATATGTGGCCTATTCTGAGATTTTTGGTCAAAATGTGGTAAATTGGCGAAATTGAGTTATTCACATTTTCAGATGCCTAAATATATGTTAAACACAGAAAACGTATTATTTTTGCAATATTCGTCCATTTAAGATGAAAACGTTGGCTTTAGAATTACCCTCCAAAACGCAAAATATTATATTTTTGGGGTTTATTTTCATGTCAGTAGGTCAAACCAATAAACTTTCCATATATACGTACAATTGTACAAATAAATCACAAACACAAGGTTTTGTTACAACAATAAAGTTAATAACACTATTATAGCATTGTAAAACAATCTTAAAATTACAACAAATATTTGTAACCTCGGCAACAGATTGCAACTCTCAAAATAATGAAATTCCTGTAATACTCAGGAAGTTTGCTGCATTTTATTAAAACAGCTGATACCAGACAAAAAGAATATGTAAGGGAAATTGTTCTTACCTGATTCAACAAAATGTATTATTATGTCCAAAAAACATTAAGTTCGTTTGTTTATTGACTCTTACTATAATTGAATTACAATGAAATCAGAGATGAAATATTTCGAAATTAAACAATTTTGAACCCATTTATCAAAAAAGTAAATATCTTCCTTAAAACTGTACCCAGATTATTCAATTGTTGCAGCTGATTTTTCCAAAAATAGTCAGTGAAGTTGACAAAGTATCTAGAGATTTATGTTTAACTGTAACCATGGCAACCATACATAACATGAACAGATGTGAAATGAATGATCTTCCCCACTGAACCCTCACAAAAACTACACTTAATAATTATGAATTGCAATTAACAAGTTCATACAGTTATGTCCATATTTAATAAAAAAAATCAGACATAGAATGTAACCCTAACAGTAACTATTGATGTGAAAGTACTTTTTTTCTAAAGTTTTCTTCCACTTTTCTTCCACTAAGTGACTTTCATTAAAAGTTCAATTCAATGATATGTATTTCCATCCTACAACCTTTATAATTTTATGAAATGTGGGGATATAAGATTATAATTAACATAGTGGTTACCATGGTAACCATTTTTTTTATATTAAAAAGCATGTATGTGTTTTAGTTCTTATTAGACATAGTGCAATGTGACGTTCTCGATTGTAGAACGAAAGAGAACATTAATTCGATGGAAAATTGTGTGTAGATATAATGCCTTTTACATTTACATTGTATCCATTAATCTACTGAGCTCTTGATGCAGTTAAATCTCAGTGTCACAGTGTCACCGTAATACTGGTCATGCAACTTTAAACTGTTATGACAATAGCTGTTATAAGTAACATTTTGTCGGCTTTGGTACATCTGGCAGTGGGCATGTACTGGCACAGATAGAGTTGCACAGTGGTCAAATTTCTTCGTGTAGACAACACTGGCGTTCAGCAGATATTCCAAGTAACTCCTGTTGGTGCGGCAAACTGTCAGGCATTACGTCCTTCATCAAGATGGTCCGATCCTCCTCACCATCAGATGAATACTTTTGCACAAAAACCATCCCCGGCTTGTCTGTCGGCTGTTATTTTGAGTTTAAACAAATACATAACGTCATAATAATCAATTGTGTAACACATTTTTCAATGATGGAAACTAGAACATCACTATAATGTATTCATCAATATAAGTCTTTATGGTCTATGTATAATGTACCAGGTATTTTAAAGGAACATATTTGTATTTACACATGATTGCCTGTGATTTTATTTATTCTATGTATTTCCTGTGATATTATTTAATGCATAATACATTGTGTTAAGTATTTACAAGCATGTGACAAAATTAACAATCTATGCAAACCTGAAGTGGTGGTATGACTGTAGATTTGGGACGGGCTTGAATATACATTCCAGATAGTGTTTTTTTGTTCTGGATCCTGTACAAGGTGTATGATGTTGTGGCCATTGCAGGATGATGCCCTGATGGTCTCCGCAATATCCTTGAATGTATTTACATTGGAGTGTTTCCAACGCACCTTTAATTATAATGAAACATTTCATTCAGACCCCAAACAAGCATACATGTATCTATATATTACTTTATATTTGATAAGTAATGAAGTAATTTTAGAAACAATAAACAATCGAGTATTGATAATCGATGCTTTTTTTTGTTTCAGTGTCAGTGTCAGTTTCAATTTCACTATGAAGTAATTTCACAAATTTATAATAAACAATAAACTAATGATAATCAATGATTTTTGTGTTTCAGTTTCAGGATAAGAATTAATTTCACTATCATTATTATCATCTTTATATTCAATAGTTCACATTTTCAATATTGTCAAAATTATAAAAAATAGAGATCACTGACTATTTCCGCTTCATCCAAAAAATCTGGGTTTTATGGAAGATAAGTTCAGGTGATTCATTACTACAACTATTAGATGATAACTGACTGTCAGTCATATCAACGCAGTCCCGTTTTACTCAAAATTCTACATTTTATTGGAATATAAACAAACAAATGCCACTAAGTTCTGGCTTCCATAACTTAAAATGTCGCTTTTTATATTTTTTGAATTTGCGCGACATAAAAGTTATGGAGCGAGCCCCATAGTAAAGTCTACCAGCAATTCTTAAGAATGTGACAGTTTATCAACAGTCACCAAAAAAACTGCAAAAGAAAGCTGTAACATGCACTACTGAACCAAATAGGCAGCATTATTAGATAGATGGATAATTTGTACATGTAGTTAGCATACTTATGGCAAAATAAGGTCTAAAACACTTCTAAATTACCGTTTCGTTACTAAAATGTGGACGCAATTAGTCACAAGGAAGACATTTGTCAAATGAGAATCTCACAGGATGTCACGGTCATGTGACTTTTTATCTATTTTTAGTAACATAACATGTGCTGAGATTGTTGTCAAACACAGCCTGAAACGAAACTGACATTTAATGGATTTTTACTTCACTGGTGATCTTTTTGTGAACACACTATAATTTAAATATCTAGCAAAAGAATAATAGATGAAACATCACTTACATCAATATTAATACAATATGTTTTCTGATCGGACATGAGTAATTGAACAGATATAATGCATTACAGAAAACGAAAACCATGTTTACAATTTGAGCACGCGAAAAGGTCAAGGTCGATCCGAAAATTTCCAAATGAAATTCCCGTAGTCACGTGATAAAACAACAATGGCAGCGTAATTGTACACTGTGTGCTAATCAGAGTAATTTTCAGGTAGTATTCGATGCATTTGACAATTTCGATTCTCAAAACACACAAGAAGTCAATTTCTTTATATTTACTTGCTTGTATATGAAATGATTTCCTCCAGAAATTGCAAATGTATGGATTTATAGCGTGACATAAATATGTAACGACTCTGGTTGACTTTCGATACGGGGTTGGCTTCAGCAAACAGGTCTAGTCAGTACTACATCAACTGTTTGCTGAAGTTTCTTTAGGTAATGTCACTAGAATATCACGGCCGCCCTTTTTTACTTTCGTTTCAGGTTTGTTTATTTGTCAGCTTTTGTCAATAGTTTTACAACTATTCGGTCATGGTAACATCAAACAAAATGGTGATTAAAAAAAAAAAAAACGCTTACCTTTCTCGAAGACAGGTTAAATGCAAAGTGCAATGATACGCGTCAAACCAATATTGATATCAAAATGTGTCAGACTTTAATGTGACTAATCAGTTCCAAGTGCAATCCAAAGGTCAGAGTCAACAAGTTTAGTAAGAAAATACATTATACAAAATAAGTTAGCTAATATTTTTATTTCGTTTAAAAGATAAACGCTAAAATTCTTAAACAATTAGAAGCAATTAAAACTAATTTCAGTGCGAGTTTTGTGACGTCATTTCAAACGACGTTTTCTCAAAAAGACGCTTGCCTAATTACGACCAAAAGTCTCAGAACTCGCCAAGTATGTATCCATTCATAGCGCCGGTATTGAGAAAATACAACTGTGCGATAAAGCAGTCTAATAATATGATCTTGTTAATTCTTGTGACGTCATTTTCGTTTTTTCGTAATATGTAGTGTGCTTTCTTTCGTTTTTGTTTTCAAAATCACAACATAAAATAATGGGATAAATACTGTATGATGCTTTAAATTCGCGAGGACGAATTTTCGCGTTTTTCTCCCAAAATGGTCCGTTTTTTAATTCGCGTGTTCTTGAATTCACGTCTTCGTCATGACGCGAATTCAATACTGAAAATATATTGACAATATAGGAAATGTTATATCAACTACCACTAGCGTAATCCTACCATGTTTTTTACTGGATCAACATATCTATGATTAATTGATTTTAAATTTACATGTAATTCTTTAAACTAGCGTCGCAAGAGTTTTTGTTATGGCTAAGCGTGAAAAACGACAATGCACAGTAACAATAGGTTATGTTCACATATGTCCACACCTTTTCAGGTTTGTCATACGTATATTCGCGCTGGTTTTGATTTCGCGATGAAATAAAATAGCGAACATTAGCAAAAATAAAACCCGCGCGAATAAAACCAGTTCTACATAAAGTGTATTTGCATTAAAATGCTTCATTGTAAATATAAATGCTATACGCAATAATACTTGTACATACAGGATTGTACATGTGTCGAAATAGTAGAACCTTCCTCCGAGGACCAAGTGTCGGTGATGGTTTTGTTTTCTTGATCGTCAGAGACTGTGAAGGTAATTTTATATTGGATTCAGTTTGGAGACCAACAACCAGATACATCGGGATGTCAGTGTACTTAAAATGTATTGTCTGATGCCAAAGGCAAGGAAATGAATCGGGCCGAATAAAAAAACATAAAACAAGCATAACTTGTGCTACCATTTAAATGCTTTTTTACTATGGGCATATTAAAGTGTTTATGTACGATCCTACAACATATATATTGACATAAATGCAGTTAACAAAATTAAGTTAAGTAACATACAGTTCTTTTTAAAATGGAATAAAGGTTAAGTACAAACATGGCTATTAAAGGTACGATGGCAACGAATAAGTTGGCTTCGTATTGCACTATAAATGATAGTATATGACACAAATAAGCTTTACTCAGACATGTGTATTAAATAAATAATAAATAATAAAATACACACTTAAATATTTGATAAAAAGTTAATAACAAATTAGCAAATAGTTTGAAATATCAAAACCTCAAGTGGCTATCAAACTCACGACTTAGCAGCTATACGAAGAAATGACAGTAGACTGCGCTATTCTGTTTGGTAAAGCAAAGTGTGTAAACTATGGTTATACAAAATGCCCAAAATTCTGACATAAACATGGCCAAACAATCATGACCCTTAAATATAAATTGATTCTTATCCAAGAATGTGTACTCTCTTGTCCGATGGTATATACCTCTGTTTAACCGTTTTAGTATGCCTGTATCAATATCTTAATTTCAGATTTTTTGAAGACATTGTCCGAATGAGGCCTTTTTCAATGACACAGTTCCTTTAAACGCACAATAAGCTAGTTTTAAATCACCAATTAGTTTTCGTCTGTACAAGCAGAAACTCAAATACATGTATATACGTTGACTTAACAGTTGGTTTAGGTTACACAACACTAATAAACGATGCAAAAATAGACACTAGTACTTGCTGATTTAATTGATATTGAAGGGTTTCCTTCGTCATTTTATGTGATTCTGTTTTCTTTCAAGCTTATTGTCACTTGTATCTGCTTATTTAAAAAAGAATTGAAATGAAAGATCGTACACACTCTTAACTGAAAAAAAATTTGAAAGATACAAACCATCAGAAATGCTGATGTTAACACCTTTGCTCCAGAGCGTACGTCCATTTTCGACAGTGAAACATTTCCATGTTTGTTCCTTTTCACTAGGTTGTTTAGGAATGTTACAGACAACCTCATTTATGTTCAGACAAAAACATTTTACTTCATGCTCATACGTTTTTAATGTACAGGTCTCATTGTTGGTTACTTCGGCAATCTTAATAAAACTATCATGATTTTTTTCTTTGAAATTGCACAAAAGGAGCTTGTTCACCAGAAATAGAACGCGAAAGTCCGAAAGCCCTCAAAAAAATGTTCTTGAAACTCATCGTTAATTCGCGCAAGTTGATGGCTGAAATAAAAGACGTTGGCGCCCAGAATGAGTGGTCGGTAAATCGATATTTACCCCGTTGTATTGCATTGACCATTGAATGGAGATGCTCATAAAATCAATCAGTTGTTTGTGTTTTGAACAGTTAATGTGCTACTTCCATTTAATGAAAAAATAATAAAATTTCTGCCAGTGATGTTATCCAAGTTAAATACTCATATATGTTTATATTGTAACTGTTATTTTTTTTAAAGAAAATATTTTAAACTAATCATACTAGACTGCATTTCGTCGTAATAATGTGTAATTGTTTTTCTAACTGTCATTTACGGTATAAAATATTTGAATATTATAATTGATTGTTGTTGCACATGTTTATGAAAATATTTAATTACAGGGGCAATGTCAACGAAATTTAACGATAGAAATACATTGTGCTAAGACAAGTTCATTACATACAGAATAAATGATAATGAGATATTCGACAGAAACAAATCAAAAGCATGTTTGAATAAAATAAAACCCCATGCAGGTATCGAACTCACGCCTTAGAGCTATACGAAGAAATGACAGTATACAGCGCTTTATCCAACTGCGCTGTTCTGCTTTGTAAGGAAACGTGTATAAACTATGGTTATACAAAATACTCAAAATGTAAACATGAAAAGGGCCAAACAAACACGACTCATATTACAAATTGATTTTTATCTCAGAACGCAAAAATATGCTTTTCATATTATGTATACTTTATTCAACCCGTTATTATATGATAGTTGTAATATCTTAATTTCATGTTTTTTTTTACAATATTACCTCCATTATTACCCTTTTCGTTGACACAGTCCATTTAAATTCTGCACACGTCTTCTTGCAAAGCAGAATAACGCAGAACGCTGTCTACGGCCAATTTATTTGGGCCCCTAAGTCATGTGGGCCGCACCTGCTTGCGTTTTTATTTGTTTAAGCATTTGGTTTGATTTTGCATTGAAAAAAACATTGATGTTCATTATAGATATACTTTATTGATTTTAAAGGTCCGGTATTTCGCATCTCAATAACATAGTATGTACTGTTTTACTTTATGAAACCACGCTATTGTAAAACGGCCCCTTTATTTGGAAGTTATAATGTATTTAGGTTATATGAAGTCAACAATTTTTTCTGATACAATTTAACTTTGATCAATAAAATACTAAATTGTACCAGCGACAAAGTTTGGAAAAAATCCAACCACAATAATCCATCTCAAAACGAACATTTCAAAGCTGTTTGCTTTCTCCTCTCGCGTAGGATAATGTTAAAACAATATCGCAGCTCGCATCGATGTTTGAACTTAGTTTCTTTAATGAAAGTGCAATTATTTTCCCTGTTAATTGAGACGAAACACACTGTGATTTTGTTTTTAATAGTGGAACAGTTAATTTATGTTACATTGAATTCATGATGCTTGCGATTCCCAGTTTCTTTAAAAGAAAATGTTCAAAGTGATCATTCAAACCCATGCTTTGTCATCTACGTTCCATTTGTTCAACACATAATTTTGATTTACCAAATTCACGTTTCCGTGAATTAGATCAGCCTTTTACCGTTGACGAGATAAAAGCTTCCGTTAAACTGTTAAAGCGTAATAAAGCCCATGGAAGTGATTGTAATTTGAACGAATATTTAATTGAATGTATTGATATTTTAGCTTTGCATATATGTGATTTGATTAATGCGATATTGAACTATGGTCATTATCCTGAGAAATGGACGGAAGGTATTATAATCCCATTACATAAGAAAGGCGATACTACACATGTTAATAATTATAGAGGAATTACCCTACTTAGTTGTTTATCTAAACTATTTACGTCAGTTATTAATAGTACATTACAAACGTTTTGTAATAACTTAAACATCATTTCGGATGCCCAATTCGGATTTAGAAATGGGCGCTCAACAATTGACGCAATATACATCCTCATGTCCTTAGTTCAAAAATATGTTTACGAAAATAAAAGTGTATATGTCATTTACGTTGGTATGATGAAATGCGTTGATACTTTATATAGAAATGCATTGTGGCTATAATGTTCAAATGTGGCTTTGAAGGTAAATTATTAAGAATAATAAAAAATATGTACATAAAATGTTAAGTCATGTGTTAAGCATTGTTTATCAAATTCAGAATATTTTAATTATGCTGTAGGTCTACGCCAAGGCGAGGTTATGTCCTCCTTGTTATCTTCTTTATTTATAGAGGATTTATAGAGGATTTAGAACTATTTTTGCAGAATGAAGCTACCTCCGGTTTAAGTATTAATGATATTGTACTGATATTGTTACTATTTGCCGACAATATGGCAATCATAGGTAAATATCCAGAACAAGTACAAAACCTTTTAAATCCTTTATCTAATTATTGTAAGTGTTGGGGATTGAAATTGTATTGCCATCTGAAAAATAGACATATGACGGTCAGCAAATTGAAGTAGTTAACGATTTTATTTTAACTATTTGGGAACTGTTTTTAATTATACTGGAAATTTTATATTGAATCAATAACATTTTATGTGGTAAAGCACCAAAAGCAATGAATATTTTATTTAACAAATGTAAAGAGTTTGATCTTAAGTCCAACACACAATGCCAACTAATCGATGCTTTTGTTGGGTCTATTTTGAATTACGCATGTGAGGTATGGGGTAATACAAAGTCAAAAGAATTGGAAAGGGTGCACTTAAAGTTCTGTAAACGACTGTTAAACGTTAAACAAAATGTTTGTAATGCTACAGTCAATGGCGAATTAGGTAGATACCCACTTTTTGTCATAAATACGTAAGGATTGTTAAATACTGGATTAAAATTACCCAAACTGAAAATATTATTATAAAATCCATATATTTGCAAGCTTTACACGATTGCCACAACGGACGTTCAACTGGGTTTTAAATCTTAAAAAGCTGTTAGAAAATTACGGTTAGTACGTGTTTAATAATCCAAGCACTGTTGATGTACTTTTGTACAGGCAATTGGCTTCTTGCCTCAAATAAAAACCTTTTAACTTTTCAAACTGATGCATTCAATAATAAAATTGATTTATTATCCATGTCTATGTACGTTCAAGGTAAATGAATTTGGAAAATAATAGAAAGTGGTGCAATTGAGTTTATATGTAGATGTATACCATTAGCTGGAACTTTTCTAAGACAACAAGAGATATGATGACCTCAAAATTGCTTTATTACTACATAAACGAATTTCATATAACATTTGTTGGATATTTTATCTAGCGATTGCTCAATATTTGTTTATTGCTGTTGATGCGGTTTCCGATGTCTGCATACACAAAGCAGTAAGCATGTGTCCCCAGGGTTTTATCAGCGTGTCCTTTTTTGTAGCATACAGTCCCCCTGATGATGCAAGCTCTAATGCATCACAAAGATCCGAAACACTGTCCGACAATCACTACGAAACTATACCACTTTCCGCTGTTGTCGAAATTATCGAAGATAGTCAAGAGTAAATCGACAACGAAAGGACCACCGCGTTCATGCACCTTTATGAAAGTATTCCTACCACATCTACAACAGATCAACCACCAACTGATGAAAACGTCTTTATGACTGTTGCCCGGTTGAGCACCAGTCACAGACCGAACAATTCATCTCGAAGTAAGCATATCTCGAATCTCGAAGTAAGCATCATTCAAAATGAAAACACCGGTTTTAAATGCCGTTCCAAATATTACTGAATCATTGCAATATTATTATATTAATTTGTATTTACATTAACTTTTTTTACACGACGCGCGCATAAATTTCTATGGACAGAGAACACATATCATCATTGTTACACTTCCAATAAACAGAGCGAACAATAGTTCCATTACTGTAAAATATAGTTCGCATTGTAATTGAAGAAAAGTTTGTTACATCATGTTAGAAGCGAAATATTTTTTGCGTTATCGTTGTTTATCGGCTAATACGTTCACATTGTTTAAATATGGAAACACTAATGATACCTTTATTAAATCACATGGTGTGAATGTTTTTTTTTGTTTTGTTGTGTGAAGATATTACTAAAAAAGCGATTATATATATATATATGTTGTGTATTTCTCTTTCAAGTATTAAGTATATAAGTGAATAATGACGTGTTTGATACATAACGACTTGGAAATTTAATGTTGAGATTACACATTAAATTGTCAATTCTATTTCTTTTAGCACTGTGGCAGGTCGATACGAGAATCTACGACGACTAGAAATGCAGGAAAGCTCATATTTAACATGTACATTTTGACACAAGAGTCAATTTAGATTGCATCACATTTTATCGTCACGTCGGCATTGACGAAATAACACCCCGTGGGATAAACTTGGCTATATTCCACAATGTAGCAATATATGAAGGATACTTAGATTTACTACCAACGAGTTAACCTTTGTACTTTGTAAAATTAAGGGCTTCTGCCCAGCCTTTATGAATTCAAACCGGAAGATATGCACTTGACAATATACCTCGTGACGAACGTTATTGTCTATGTTGTAATCAAAGATACATAGATGATGAATTCCATTTCATTTGTATATGTCCTTGCTACCGTATAACAAGGAAAACATATATCAAAAGTGTTTACTACGTGAATCCATCTGTTGCTAAGTTCGATAATCTGTTTTATCCCATCCTGATGCACTCATTATTGAAATAACACCCCATCTGATAAATTTTGCTGTTTTCAACACTGTTGAGATACACCTGTCGCGTGCACGGACTACTTTTTATGTGACGTCATACGACACGGTTCATTGGGACGCCATTTTGTACTTTTACATAAAATACTAAAATAAACAACCTGTACTGTGTTATTTATTATAAAATCTAAATAAAATGACAGGTGGGCATAAAATAAATAAGTTGTCTGCAACAAATTTAATAAATTAAAGCAACAAATATTTATAAAAAGTGAATTGAAAAAATAATGGTAAAATGTCAGAAGACACATTTGGTTTTAATGTTGTTTGGGACGAATTAGGTGAAGAACAGCCTCAAAATGTGGTAGAAATGAGCTATGAAGAATTTAAAAATGAATTTGGTTTTGATGCAAGTGAAATGTTTGAAGAGTTTAAACCTAATAATTCAGATCCACTGCTCACCAATACTACATATGATGAAATTTCAACAAGCAATCAAGAAACACCTTCAAATGTCAGTTCTGCAAGCCCTATGGAAAAAAATGAATTTAAGGACATCAATGTGTCAGATGTACAGCAATTCATTAAAAGTGAAGAAAATAAAAATACTGCCAGGAAAACCCTAAACGACATAAATAAGTTCAAGCGGTTTCTTGTTTCTCGTGGCGAATCCCGGGAAATGCATCAGATTGATGTTGATCTCCTTGATGACTATGTGTCTACATTCATATTGTCGCTGCAAAACTCGAACGCAACTGAGTACGAGCCCACTAGCATTCGAGGGATCCTTGGCAGTCTTGACAGAAAGCTGAAGCGTCATAGGTATCCGTACTCCATCATGTCTGGCACTGGCCCCCAATTTTCCCTAACACGTCAGACCTACAACGCAAAGAAAAAAAGCTTAAAAAAACAGGTATTAAATTGAGAATGCATTGACACAATGTTTGTTTTAAATTTGTAGTGCTTATTACATTTTTGATACGTATTTAAATTAAAATAAATTATTGTCAAAATAAGCAGATAAGAGTGACAATTAAAAAAAAAAGTAAATTAACATAGGATATCATAACTTATTTTCATAATTGCACTTGAAGTACCGGTACATAAAGTTTAAAACTCAAATAAAATGAATAAAAAAGTCACTTATTTATAAAAATGCAATAAACAATAAAGAGTAGATTATTTAATATAATACTACTAGTATGCATTGTGTAATAATGTTGTGTTGCATTAAAACAACTACTGAGTCAACATATTTACCTGTTTAAACTTTAACCAACAAGCAGAATTATTTTTTATTTTTTTAACCAAAACATACTCTAAATTAGGGAAAAGGGAATAGGCCATGTGAAGCAGGAAAACTTACCGATGCAGAAATTCAAGTCATGTGGCAGAAGGGTGTCTTGGGATCTCAAAGCCCTGCAGCACTGGTGAACACGCTATGGCTGAACAACTGTCTCCACTTTGGTATAAGAGGAACCAAAGAGCAGTACAATTTGAGGTAACAATGCTTTTGATGTCTGTAATCTGAAAAATCAAAAAGAATTTTATTCTAACAATGAAAAATATATCATTTTTAAAATGAACAATAAATTGATATAAAACTTTAATCTGGTTGTCAAAATTGTTTCAGCAGTCACAAAATACACATCTGCAATCAAATGCAATTTTTGCTTTTCTATGTTCAAGAATTAACGAATATTTGATGAAAACAAAACTATTATTATTTTCTGCTTTTTATTCCCAGATTTTTTGTTCCAATTATCATTACTATGTTAGAACTTTTCTGCGAATTAATGACAAAGCAAAATGTGAAGGTTGATTTATTTTTTGGTATTAAAAGCAAAAATCACAATTACAGTAAAATAATAAAATTATATTTGTTTTACAATCTTTTACTGATTTCTTACATTTAACTAAGTTTAATTTTGTGGTTTTTGACAATTTTGTTTGTCCGCAAATTTTATACAGCAACGCAATCTTTACAGATGGGGGGATATCAAATTGAAAATGGCATCAGATGGAACAGAATATTTAGAGTTCAACGAGCGTCAAACGAAGACCAGAACGGGCGAAAATGTCGCAGACGTGAGAAGAGTGGCGCCTAAAATGTTCTCCACTGGGAAAAATGATCCTCGAGATCCAGTGGGACTGTACAAAATATACGCCCGAAAACGTCCAGCCAACTTTTCAGGGCCTGAAGACCCTTTCTACTTAGCACCGAACACAGTTTTTGTACAGAATGCTTCCGTGCAGAGTGAAGAGTCAAATGCCCAATGGTTTATGCGACAAAAAATTGGCATTAACAAAATGGGGAAAATGCTAAAAACTATGGCATCAGTCGCAGAACTGCCGCCTGAAAAGCGGTTGACAAACCACTCCACCCGGAAGCATCTTGTACAAAAACTGAGGGAGCACAATGTCCAGCCAACAGACATTATGGCCATTACAGGTCATAAAAATGTACAATCAATATTGAATTATTCATGTGTGAGTGAAGAACAACAACAAAAACATTCTTGCATCACACACTAAAAAAACCATTAGCATACCATCGTCAAGTAGCTCTGCCACCTATACTGCAACATCCGAAATGCAGCACATTGAGCAGATGCCTCAGCCTGGTTTGGGTTTGCCAGTGGCAGTGCAAAATCATGAAATTGAAAATGTTTCGCCCCATCGCAACGTAAACAACTTCCACCAATCTCTGTCAAACTCGTTTCGATCACATTTCTATGGCGCAACCCTCCACATCGACAATTTCCATTTTCACAGCAACTAACACGCACACTATTCCCAATAAGCACTGAATAAAATCCACGAAACACACCATAAATCCAAACACGTTTCGTAACGGATTTTGTGAAAAATGGCTTGAAAGGTCATGGTCGATTGACTTGTAAGTTGTGTATTGATCTATTTATATATCATTGACACATTATTCCGCAGTGTAAAATGAGTTTTGTTGTTTACTTTAAATTTCATTTTCATTGCATTTGGTAATGTTTCTAGTGTTATAAAATAACCATCAACAATACAATTTGTTAGCAGCTATTTTTTCGTTTCTTTTTCTTCGAGAACGTGGGAACTACTTATTGTTAACAGTTTATACATGTATCCAACATAAATTCGTTTTGGTTACAATCTACTAAAATAGTCGATACGATTTTTTGTTGACTGGTAGTTTTTATTATTATTTGAAGAAAATATGATGGGCGTTCTAAGCCTCGCAAGATAAACTTCTCTATATTCAACACTAACCTAGTATTCTCTATGACTTCAACCTGTAAACCTGAAAGCATTAATGTATGTAAATTTATAAAGGAATCTTTAACCATAATAAATTCTATTATCAATAATATTGCAAATGAAAACAAATATTTTTCCTTACTGCATTTGAAATTAGTCTTAACCTACTACTTTAAAACGATTTTTGTTGTTTTTTTTCTCTGTATTTTGTTTCGTACTATCTTGTTCACTAAATTTGCATTGAAATTTGTTCCTTATCAAACTTAACGTTGTAAACAATTGAAACGTGACAGTACGTTATATAAAAATGTATGTATTTAGACGATGTAAATATGTGAAGGTCTTAATAAACTATCTGTTTGTCTGTCTGTATACCTGTCGCGTGCACTGGCTACGTTTTCTATTTAGAAACACGATACGATCGTCATTGTTTACTTTTACCAATTGCATGTTCTGGTCAGTCAGTGGAAGATAATTTACGCACATTGCATTTTAAACAAATGAAACTACGTCTACTCCAAAGGAATAAAATTAAATTTAATTTATATATGTGATTCCTTTTAGAATTTTGTGCAAACGACCAGGAATGTCATTGTCATTTACTGTGAATTTGTCTATTTATAGATCACGAATTTATAGATCATTACACAGTTGTGTCTTGGTTGACTTTAAACGTTATTTTCAGTGTTAACAGTTTTCTTCATTTACATTTTTTAGAACACAAATAAGCATACACAAATAAACTTGTTAACAGCTATAGTTTCATGTATTTTATTTTTATAATATTTTGCTACTTTTTTAACACAATCTCATAACTTGGCATATAAGAACGAATAGTTGTCTGTACTAGCCTACTTGTGTACTACTTGTTATGAATTCCACAATTTGTTATTCATTTGTTGTTATATATTTTTGACGAATATATGATGAGATAAATAAAATACTCGGATTATATGAAGTTTATCTTGCTCACCTTGAAAATCCGAACCGCTCGCCAAGGCTCGCGCTTCCGGTTTTCTAAGCCTCGCAAGATAAACTTCTCTATGTTCAACACTAATCTAGTATTCTCTATATATACACCTATATTAGGATATAATTTTTATGGACTTTATTCATACACACTATTTTCTTAATATGTTGTAGGAAATTAAATTGTAAATATTATATATTTAATTATATAGATTTAAATGAACAAAATGTGTTTGTTAGTGGTTTTATTTTCAGATACGGCTGTTAAATGCTTTACATCTCATTCATGTATAACATTCAAATGCTTAGAGCTGCAACGATATAGCAATATCTCGATTTGATTCGATTTCGATTTCAAACTTCATAAATGATGAATAGTTCGATGTGATTCGTGTTTCATATCGTATTGTATTAAATCAATTGAATCAATGATATTTTTGCCACATAATTTGTTCACACAGTAATATCGCCAACAATATATTTTCAGTATTAAGTGGATAAGCAATGTATGATACACATTATAGTGCACATTGTTTACAAAGAATAGGGTCATCTACAATAGGGTCATCGATTGTGTTCCGCGATTAATCGGTAAAGAATCGCAAATGAAACGCGTTTTAAACAGTTTTCACCCGTTTACACGGTTTTCAGCGTTTTACATCCGTGTTCAATTGTTGAATTACTAAATTCAACGCTTTTCAGCTTAAATGCTATCTTCAGCGATTAATCGCTACGCATGCGCAGTCGCTCAAATGCGGAGTTAGTTAATAAAAAGCGGTGAAAGACCGGGGCTTACGAATCTATTTTAAACTCCCATCAGTTTTCTTTTGTAAGCGATAATGGGGCGTGCTAACTATAAATTATTAACAACTTAAAAGGCAGCAATTAACATGTATTTGCTTATTTGTTTATTAATATATTTATTTATTTATTTATTTATTTATTTATTTATTTATTTCTTTATTTATTTATTTATTTATTTATTTATTTATTTATTTATTTATTTATTTATTTATTTATGTATTTATTTATTTATGTATTTATTTATTTATTTATTTATTTATTTATTGTACATGATTCTCTCTTTATTTATGGAATTAATAAATTTAGATATTTCATAGATTTTGAAATGCTAAGGTTAAAATGTTATTTGAACGCATATTGCATTAATGCTTATTGATTGGCTACATTTAATATTCAATTTCAAACAGCATAACAAATTACTAACTGAACTCTAAACATCGTTAACAATCCTATTCCTGTTTTAACTTCCCTTTGGGAAAAAGATTCTGTGTGTTTTTGTAATGATTGCAGAAAATAAACAAGAGCTGTCAAAGGACAGCGCGCTCGACTATTCGAAGTATTACAATTGGTACATATTTTGGATAGTGGATGGGGCATACCTGTGTTAAAATACAAAACGAAGCCTTGAATAATTTATGCATTTTTGGAACAAAAACGTTGACCACAAAATCTATGTAAAAAGTGTGTATGACTCTGTCAAAATGCAAAACAGAGTTATGGGTAATGTTGCACCCGATACAAGAGTTTATGAAAAAGGTAAGTTCCAAGTTTCGCTCGAACAACTTATGTAGTTTTGAAGTAACCAAACTTTTGAATATAAACTTTTAACAGAAAATCTAAGTGAAAAGGGGGCTATGCCTCTGTTAAATACAAAATAGAGTTATGGGTAATGTTGCTCCTGAAACTAGAGTTGATGAACAAGGTTACTTCCAATTTTCAAGTAAAAAGCTTGTGTAGTATTGAAGTTACAAAACTTTTGAATTTAAACTTTAACCAGAAAATATATGTGAAAAGGGGGCATAACTCTGTCAAAATACAAAAGGAGTTATGTGGAATGTTGCCCATGATACTGGAGTTGATGACAAAGGTTAGGTCCAAGTTTCAAGTGAATAACTTATGTAGTTTTGAAGTTATAAAACTTTTGAATATAAACTTTAACTAGAAATCTAAGTGAAAAAGGAGCATTCTCTGTCAAATAACAAAACAGAGTTAAAGAAAATATTGCCCCTGATACTGGAGTTGATGACAAAGGTATATTCAAAGTTTGAAGTGAATAACTTAAGTAGTTTTGAAGTTACAAGCCTTTTGAATAAAAGCTATATTAGGTGAGTGTTTGATAAAGATGAAGTTTATATTGCTAGGCTTAGAAACAGATAAGCACTAGGTTTGCGGAGCAATAAATGTTTCGTGCCGACCAGGATAAACTGCATCTTTATCCAACACTTACCTACTATTCTATTTATCATATTTTTCTATTATTTTCTGAAAGAGAAAGTGCAACATTCTGCCTATAATTGTATTATTGATAATTTGGACTTTCCATTGTCGACATTGTTGCGATCGAAAGACAGTCGACTATTTGGAAAAACCCGACTATCATTCCGCAACGTGAAGAAAGTAGTCCATGATGCACTCGAGTTTCTATTATTAAAAAAACAATTTAACATGTAATTTATTTCTATAAATGATTCAAACAAGGAAGCAATCTTTTTTTTTTCTCAATAATTGTTAAATATTTGTGGCGCTTGAGCTACTGTGATCATCTTCAGAATTATAAATGGCGAAAGGATAGACATGAACTTAATCATCGATAGTGTTTAGCTCAAGTTTACACTATGGGTTGTTATTCTATCGATTTACTTGCATTAATAGGATAAAGCACCACAAAACGTTAGTGTTAAGTAAGCTGTAGGTGGTTATTTTACGGTGTTACTAACGCTTTCAACCTAATATTCGTTAATGAAAATTATTTTTCATTTGTGAAGATGAAACAGTAGTGTCATTTACAATGGCGATGTCACAACAAACAATTACCACACCAACTATGTGTTATTACTTGTGTTTATATTGCTGTTCACTAAGTAGAACATTTATTTAATGTATTATTTATGTATTATTTGTGAAACTTTCAGAACAAATAGATGCCGGAAGAATACCACTGGTTATTCGGCAAGACTTCTTCTAGTATTGCTATAGTTTCAATGATCATCGAACAGAGAAAATTAGCTTCCTATTTTGTCGAAAAGCACTAGTGCTAGTCCGTTCCCTTTTTTTCCTTTAAACTATTAAATTCTTAATTAAACTACAGTTCGCATTCTGTCTTTCTTATATTCAGTTACCACCCTGGTAATGTTACATTATGCATTATTATTCATCATCAAAATCAATATAAAAGTCCCGGCTTCAAGCATTCGATTTTTCTTTGCTGTGTTGTAATATACTGGATGAAACAGTTTCGTAGTTGTTTAATTTCCCCATGAATATTTCCCTGCATTGAATCATGACTCCTGGCAGTCAAGTGTCGGTATTAGCAAAGGTCCTATGAAAACTCTTAACTTAAGTTGAACTTAAGTTAACATTTCACATTAATTTGTTCTATGCGAAATCCAATGATTTCTGTTTGCAAAAGTGTTAAATATGAACCATTGTAACAATATCTACGACTTAACATAATATATTATTTTTTCTATGCGAAATCCAATGATTTCTGTTTACAAAATTGTGAAATATGAATCATCTAAACAATATTTACTAGTTTAAAATTTGTAATGTAAAAAGACCTATACATGAAACAGTAAGAGACTGAAGGAATTCAATGAATTTCAGAAGTTTTCCCTAAGAAGCTTTGTGAATATGGGCCCTGAAGTATAATGTGTTTCTTGCGGAGTTTTATATCCAGTTCCATACTCCACAATGCCTGTAAGCTCATCCGATGTTTGGATATCTTCTAACAACAGTTGCAGTTGCTAACAACGCAATTAAACACATGGGTAATTGTATAATATCCCCACTTAAACTTTGGCAATAATGAATGGGGATTTTGTTTTTGCGATTGTTGTATGACATACTGATCTAATAATGCATTGACATTATTTTCTGTTATGAAGATTTTATAGCAACAGTCATTCCCATGAGTTTTCCACTCACATTTTAACTTCCTCCTTAGCTATTGTAAAATGATCAATGCGCATTAATCGAGTTTCCCCAGCGTTTTTCTAGTTTGTTTTGTTTTAAATGTCAGTAAATAGCAAGATTGTTGTATCGAATTGCAATGTTTCAATCGAGTTCAAACTAATCATTAAGCTGAATACATACAAAAAGCATTCACCAAATGACTGAAAAAACTGAGTTTTTCACTTTCGTTAGATTGAAAACATATGCATGGAACACTTACATGTATTTCTAATATTTCCAGCAGTTTCAGATCATTTTGTAAAAATGAAATGCAGAGAAAACAATAATGTATGTAATTAAAGGCAAAATACCCATTCAGCAACTTAGTAAAAAAAAACAACACGTCCTAACTCAATTATCATCAATGGAAAAGAATAAAGAGTATAAAGCGTTTTTAACGCGAAGCAATTCGATAAATTGTCTCTTTCCGTTGTTTTCTTCGCTATGTTGGAAATAACGCAAAAATAATATTATAATATAATCCTACTTATCGGGACACCTCTATTAAAAAGGTAGACATGTATTACCTGGTACAAGACATAGACAAGGTCTAGGAGCTCATATGCTCATGTAATAAAAAGCCGTGTTTTTTATTTTCATTCATTGTGGGACACAATTTCGGGTGTTATGTGTTATGCCCTAAAGTATTGGGACAACAACACATTTAATATTTTATGTATCCATATACTTAAGGTTTGTAACGGTACATATTATACTGTATTTGTCCGTCTGACCGTGAGGCTTTTGATCTCCTAAATTCGAGCACCGTAGGGTGAACTACTTTTCTCTGTTTACAGTTTTATTATTTAAATGTGTATAAGACCGTATGTATAAGCGTTTGCAGTTAACATTTTAAAACAAACACAACAACATTCTGGGAATTAGTCGCTTTAAGTGACACAATACAATACAATATTTATTCGGCAATTTAAGGCCACCGGCCCACAATACAGCAGTGTAATTAAAACAGTATACCACTTTAAGTGGTAAAAGAACATTATTAAATGAACATTACCAAACTGTTACATTATAAATATAGAGTGTACATGAACACAAACTGTTTATACTGTTATAACAAAATTATATTTCATGGATATAATAAAGATATATATAGCAATAACTAGGACAAATGTATATTTACAAAGGATTCATACTAACAAAATGAGTATTTACAAAAGCAGTGTTGTGAGTTTTCATTAATTCCTCTCTTAACTTGTCACATTGAAATAAATATTTTGCAACCAATAATATATGTTTGTCGTTACTGTCTGATAAGATCGTATTAAACAGATATATACTTTTTGGATGATTAAGCCACTGACGAATAAAAATCGTCCATCTTAACCCATTATACAATGGGCACAACATAAACATATGATATTCGTCTTCTACTGTATAAACTTGTTGCGAGAGTACACAATACATACAGTATCTAAATTCACGGCTTATATCCAAGTGTCGTCCTTTTACTACCATTAGCTGATGCCCGGAACAGCGAAAATTTGCAAAGCACTTTTTGAGCACAAACGGTAATTCAATTGAAAAATATCGTTCTTCATTTAATAAAGTGTTGAAGTCTCTGTTGTAAATTGCCTTTGGGGATGTGTTTATATAAGCTTGGAGTTTTAGCAAGGCACAGTCTTCAAGTCTAGTTTTAAATGATTTCATTAACATTTTTTGTCTCCAACGTCATTTGAAATTCACGCGTAGCCAAATACGTTTTCAAACAATAGACTTTTAACCTTCGTGGTCCAGTTGGTTCAACCCGATGTGTCATGATTGTTTAATAACATATGCAGAGCTATTTCAGAAACAGTGTATTTCACGGAAATTAATGATGTTCATTCACAAGACATGTTACTTACGCGTAAATACATATAGCAAATTTGATATTATGTACAAACACAAAAAATAAAACTTTTAAAGCTGCTACGTCAAAGATTGGGAAATAGAAAAAGAAGAAAAAAAAAATGCTTCAAATCTAACAAAAGTTCGAAACACCCTGTTTTAATCATTACAACGCATTCTTTCCTGTCAGTTTCAGAAGCGTATTGGGACGCTTTTCAATTGTTTATAACTCGTAGGTTGTTTTTGTGAAATTACCACGTGGTCCAAACAGCCACTAAATTTCGCTTTCGGAATCCCGTTGATTACATATTTCCGAATTACAAGTAGCGCTCCATTCAAATGAGTTTAG